>VDFB02008812.1:0-18337 GCA_007258455.2 Sequoia sempervirens | reverse complement strand
GGTTCTTTTCCAAAAGATGCAAATGAATATGAGCTTATGTTAGGGTTTGATAGTTTCCAATAAAGTCTAATTCGAATGGTAGGGTATTTTCACCATTGTTTTAGAAGGAAAATCTTTTGATTTTATTACCACCATGGTATTGACTATCAAAGTCAATTAGCCTAATGATTAAAAGAGCCCGTGACTTTGCCTTTTACATTATCATCTATTTTAGACTAATGTTAGATTCACTCTTTTTGCATGAAATTGACAAGTCAGAATTGTGTTTAAATAATAATGGTAATGACCACAAATGATTACCTTAATATTTACTTATATTGCGCAAAAGGAAGAACTATCATACATTAAATATTAAAATAATCATTTATGGCTATTTTAATATTTAAATCAAACAATCCTTTTTTTCAAAAGAATGCAAAATATATGCCAAGTATGGTCGGCCTTATATGCTTGCTAATGGTGGTCGACTATTGTGAGATTTTAAAATATTGCATGGTGTTCGGGTGATGATTATTTAGTGGAGAATGCATATTCAAATACATGTTAAGTGTGTGTATTATTTATCTTCTATTTGTATTACTCAATGTAAGTGAATTAATTAAATGATGAATTATAAATTATTTAATTAATTCATCATTTTAAAATGCAAATAGAAGACATTATGTAAGGCTGAGTTACAACTATAGACTCAACTAAAGATTTCTCATGCAAGAATGAACTTTGAGTTATCATGGGCGAGTTGATTAAAGCAAGGCGGAATTTGCATGTTTTGGCCCACATTCAAAGATATCCAGTTCAGTTTGAGTTACAGATCAGTTGCATGCTTTATGACTGCGAGTTTGAGACTGAGTTCACTCATTTTTGCATGATTTTGAACCTTATTTTCAGGGATTTCTGCTTTTGCTCGGATTTCACCTTGGAATTATCATTTTCTCACTGAAATTGACTTTCAATTTGGTCTTTCATGCACTTTGGAGTTGCATCTTTTGTATATATTGGAAAAGTTTATCTTTTTCCAGGAGTTCTTTTATTTCCTGTTTTCACATACAGCAGTGAAGGATTGTAACTCATCTTTTTATTCAAGCATTGTAATAGAGTTTATTTTTCAATATAGTGTTTCCTTCTCAATTCTTTCTTGAGTTTTATTGTCATACGAATGACTTGATTTAAACACTATGATTTTATCTTGAATCATTTGTTTTGTCTCATTGATGCTTTAAAAAAAAAAATTCATGTTATAATTCAAGTTGCATGTTGTGTTTAACAAATATTTCAGTCATTTGTATCTGTGAAAACCTAGTTTTCCTCTTACAAACATTTAAACTTCAAACCTACATGTGAAATATTGGTGAATTTCATGATCTTAATTGAATTGTGAAATAAATTTAGGACTTTATTGCAACTGATTATAGGTTTAGGATAGTGAATAGAATCACATAATTTTGGTACAATTACCTCCTGTAGCTT
This sequence comes from Sequoia sempervirens, assembly GCA_007258455.2. Taxonomy (NCBI): domain Eukaryota; kingdom Viridiplantae; phylum Streptophyta; class Pinopsida; order Cupressales; family Cupressaceae; genus Sequoia; species Sequoia sempervirens. Next base: position 16,870 of record VDFB02008812.1, on the reverse strand, counting down.
TAGGATTTCAATTCAAGCAAGCTTTCTATCTCTTTCCCAGCCAAGTTAGTTAGTTTTAGGAGGTTTTCATCAGGGAACCAGCCCTCTCTGGAGGTTTATCCTCAAAATTAGGCAACCCATAGGCCTGAGGATCATTCCATGTTTCAATAGATTGTTGAATTTAACTATTCAAGCGTTCGGGTGCAATCTATTTGACAACACCTACCAATGCAATATGCAAGGAATTTCAATTGGGTAAGAAAACTAGGATTTCATTTCTAAGTAAAAAGCATCGTTCAAATGAATTGTTAGAGCTTGTGAATATTGATTTGTGTGGTCCCTCTAAGGTTAGAAGTTTACAAGGTTACAGGTATTTCATGTTACTCATTGATGATTACTTTAGAATGGCATGGGTTACTTTCTTAAGGGAGAAATTTGAAGCACTGGAAAATTTCAAGTTCTTTAAAGCTATGGTTGAGACAGAGACAGGTTTGAAGATTAAATGTCTGAGATCAGATAGAGGTGGTGAATTCACTTCGGGTGAATTTAATACTTTTTGTGAAGAACATGGAATAAAGAGACAATTATTTGCACCGTAGACCCCTCAGCAAAATGGAGTTGTGGAAAGGAAGAACAAAAAAATTGAAGATGTTGCTAGAACTATGATGCTAGAAGGAAATGTTCCTCATATCTATTGGAGAGAAGCTGAGTACTGTTGTGTACACACTCAACCAAGTACAAATCAAAGGTGATACTAGTAAGACCCCTTTTGAGCTATGGACTGGTCAAAAGCCTACTATTAAATACTTCAAGATATTTGGAAGTAGATGTTATATTAAGAGAGATGAAGACATAGGAAATTTTGATGCTAGGAGTGATGAAGGTATCTTTTTAGGTTATGCTACTAAAAGTAAGGCCTACGGGTGTTACAATAAAAGATTGAAGAAAATGGTTGAAAGTGAAAATTTTAAGGTTAATGAAGACTTTGGTACACTATCTAGAACCTGTGGGTATGACTCTGATGATTGGGATGATAGTACAAACAAAGGAAAGAAAGTTCATACTACAAGTCAAGTGTAAATCAATCTGGTAAATCAAGAAAATGAAGAAGGATAAACTAGTGAAAGAGCAGAAGAAAGATCAGAAGAGCTTGAAGTTGAAGAAAATCCTAAGAAGACTCTGAGGTATGTAAGATTGGTATGTAAAGGATATTCACAAATGGAAGGAATTGATTTTGAAGATACCAAGTATCACTAATCTAGTAAGCATTGCTCCATTGATAACCCCCTACAAAACTTGTCTGTTTCCTAGGATTCGTGAAGTTCAAGTACGCATAACGGAGTGATTTTTGAGCCACCTCGAAATGTGTTCCCAAGTCTTGAATAGTCAATTCGAAAGATTCCTTTGTTCACCCTCACCTAAGACCTCTAAATGAGATCTCGGGTTTCAATCGCTCATACTTTAGCAAGCGCAAAATACAAGGCAACAGGCAAGGCCTCGGCCTCCGGGGCTGTAAAATTCAGTTAAAGTCGTGTTCTTGGCGCTAAAATTTAGCGCCCCTGCATGCAATGAAATTGCCAAAAATGTAATAGCGCTAAATTTTAGCGCCATTACATTTTTCTTCAACAGTTAAACTTTTTTCATGTTTCTGGCACGCTTCTTCATGTTTTCGCGTTTTTCGTCAATCGTGCCACTTTTCGTGCCTAAAAAAGTTGCTCGACTTGAGTTAGGTTTTTAGTTTTCATTTTCACTTAAGTGAATGAATTCACCATTTTAGTTTTTCATTTTTTATATTCTCTTCTTCCTCTTGCTGTGCGAGTTTGCCTCTCAACTGCAAATCACGTTTTTGAAGTTTCGCCATTCTTTCTTCAGCAAGTTTTCGCGCCTTGGTTCGCGTAAGATTTTTTGCTTTGTCTTCTTCTTTTGTTTTGTATATGATCTAATGTCCTTTATTCATGTTTTTAACTTTGTATTTATCTAACCCTACGCTTTCTTCTCTTTTCTCCATTCGCGTTTTGATCTTTCCATTCGCGTTTTCCTTCCTTCATGTCTTTGTTTTTGTTCCTTCTGTTTCTCTTCGCGTTTTTCTTCTCCTTACGCAATGGAACCCTTTCTCATTATTTTGAATGCATTTTTCTTACCTCCATTTGCATTGTTCATTTCAACGCACATCCCTTCTTTCCATTTCCGTTTTCTAAACCTACGCATTCTTTCCATGACTACTCTACGCATTTCATTCCTATTCTAACTCAACGCAAAATTTTGTAACTCCATGTTCCGCCGTGCTTTTCTTTCTAACATTTTTGTCATTCTCATTTCACATCGCCTTCTCCATTGGCTTTGTTACGAACCTTGAAGATATCTATCGCTTGGAAAGAAAGAATTTTTTAGCTTTTGAATGTAAAAATGACAATGGTGCGAATTGCAAAGACAAACCAAAAATCCCAAAGCTTTCATTTCATTTGCTAAGCCCAAGTGCCTTCGCCATTCCCTCTTACATTTACATTTTCAAAATTGCCAAGGAAATGCTAAAGCGCTAAATTTCAGCGCTGTGACATTTTGACAATGTTAAAATTTTCCTAACACTGGAAAGTGTAAGGGCGCTAAAATTTAGCGCCCTTGCACCAAAAGCAATTTTCCCAAAATGTAAGGGCGCTGAATTTTAGCGCCCTTACACTTTTTTCAGGCTTTTTCCAATTCTTCCCAAATGAACTTCATTTTTTACCAGTGCACTCCTGAACCTCATTTTTTTGCATTCATGCATTGTTTTGCGTGCCTCGCCATCCGCTTCATGAATTCTCATCCTTGTGCTCATTTCGCGCTTACCCATGTTTCCTAAGAATTGGTGTTTGTTCTGTCTAAACGGATTGTAGTCTACTTTCAGAGATTGTCAAATCAAGATTGATTAGGGTTCCAATTCCTTTTGATGACTACTACCAAGCCTCCTTCTTTGAAAGCAAAAGGCAAGATGAAATACAAATATCAAGGCGTCTACCCGCCAACTATGGTGCTTTCCAAAGTCGAAGAGATAAAGGATACAGAAGTTGGTCATCAAGATTTGGTTGACTTCGCAAAGCTAACAGAGACGAAGCCTCTTCCTGATTCAATGAGAGCTATCGTACACAGCAACCTCCACTTGGTGGCAATGTTCCCTACAGCTGCGCACAATACCGAGTTTGTTCTTCAAGTTGCATCTCATTACATCAGAGAAAGCAGAAGTGTGATCGACTCTTCCGGGCACGAGATTCTGAGACTCGACCCCGACTTCTTTGACATTGTCTTCAAAGTCCCTCATATGGAGAAATATATTGACATCTCTATATCAAAAGCACATGAGATCTTTGATGCTGATCCCAATAAGGCTAAACAGTTGATAAACACTCAATGGCTCAAAAAGCCTAGATCATCTGTTTCTAGATGGCCGAAAGGACTCCTGAGAAGTGACTTCAAAGATGACGTCAAGGATATGATCACATTTCTAAGCAGAGTGAAGGGCTTGCCGGAATCATCCGTCTCCACTCTAACGGATACGGCGAATACATCGATCATAAGAAGGCGTATGGTGCATATTGACCGGGCAAAACAAATCGTTGATAAACGCACGAGCAGCTTCGATCAACGCCCTTCTAGTTCTACATGACTTCACTGCGTACGCAGTCGGCTTGATGAGACACCCCCTGCCCATCTACAAAAGGGAAATCGCACGATAGTTCCCCGTGGTACAGATATTTCTATCAATTGGAGCTAAAGGAGAGCTTTCATCATTTTAGATGGGTCACTGATGCTTTCTTTGTGCCTTTACTCTTCAACTTTGATCCAGCTTTGGAAAGAAGAAGAGTATCTAATGAGGCTTATAAGGTGGTAAGTAAAGTTGGATGTATTTTTCTCCAATTCCCAACGTTTACTTACTTGAGAGTAGGCTGCTACACTGGTTGTCCCTACATGCTACCACGTTATCCTTCGGATAAGTGGATTCTCATGGAAACATGCAGAGAGTTGATGTCAGTAAAGAAAGAACGAAGAACCAACCACAAGCGTGGGTTCAAGTTCCCACTGACCATCGGCTGATATACTATACAAACTACACAAAAAGCTAAGTCTGTCTATGCTGAAATGCAGATCATGACCATCAAAACCTATAGGTATAGGTTTGATTTCGACTATCTAACAAAGTTGCCAACAAGAAAATTGCTTTGAAGACATCCTCCGCAAGCATTGCAGGATGAAGAAGCCATTCGCAAGTCGGATCATTGCAGCATTGACACCAACAACCGAGATCTTGGTGCATTACCGATCTACCGTAGGATTCGAGATCCGCAGATATCATGAACGCTGTCTATGATGAGCAAGGCATTGCTAAAAGGTCGTTGCCTGTAATACAATGGTCTAGGAAAGAGGTTACCAGCATGAGAGAAAGGCTGAGACCAATCCTAGCCAATACAGAAGAATGGTTACATAAACATGGTCATGCAATGAAAAGTTTCAGGACAGACTCAGAAGGAGAGGAGTCCGAAGCAGAAGCTTGCCAACAGCAAGAACTCCGCGACAAAAACAAATCAGCGGCCGTTCCCACTTCTTCGCGAAGAGGTCCTAGGATCAAGTTCACTGTTGGTAAGAAAGATACCCAAGCTGTCCAAGAGACAGAAATCACGGAATCTCATCCATCTCGCTCTAAGGGTAAAAAGCCTATTCTGGAGGAGATAGATTCCGATGAAGAAGGAACTTCAAGCGACCAATCCGCTGAAGATGAAGATTCAGCAGAAGCAGCACTGGCGCCGGGGTTTCCCAAAGCGTAGCCCATAGCGACTTCAAAGCCTAACATCCCAAGGTGACTTTGAAGGCAAACCAGATTCGGAGAGACAAGAGGGTGATCAACAGGAACCCGGGCATGATCAAGAAGGAACTGCTTCTCCTCCTGAGAATGTAGTTGAGGAAATCCCCAGAACATCATCGCCTATGACTTCAAATGTTCCTCATACCCCTCCAGATTCAAGAACTCCTCCACCTCCTCGCTCTTCTTCATCACTCCATTCCTACCACAAGCATTCCTAAAATTTGTATTATCTCCTATCCCCTCAAGAAAGATCAACCCAGCCTTGATAATTCTCTCGCTGACAAGCATCCATATGGTTGATATACTGTCAAGCCCTCCATCGTCCATTCCTAGCTTGTCTTCGCCAACTTATGATATCACTTCTGAAAACGAATTCAATTGTTTCATGAGTGAGTCAATGCGTGATCAGCTCAATGTGTCAACTATAGGAGCAATGATGACAAATACTTCTCCAATTGTCACGATACCAATGGTGAGTTCAGATGTGACAATAACTTCAGAAGTAGCAATGGCGACCGAATTGACAGTAAATCCAGAAGTTCACACTTCTTTTCTTCCTACTTATTAATATCTCAAGTGCTCTTAAGTGCAAAAGCAAATGATTTCTCCAGAGGAGCTCGACCTTTGAAGAGATAGTTCTTCCAAAAGCCAAAGGCAGCAGTATACTCGAGGCTGAATGTTGATGTTCCGCCACAAGTATGCTGAAATTGGCATACCACTGAATCAAGAAGGTGATGTCAATATGGAGGACTACATAGTAACAAAGGTCCAGCTTGGCAAGGTTACCAACGAAAGTGCAAAAGCCGATGCGCAAGTCACTTTGGATATCTTGGCAGGAAGGCTGGATAAAGTTGAGCAAGCTCGTAACATGTACAAACAGAGGGCAGAGCATTATGCCACTGTTGTAAAGAGACTTGCCAGTTCTCCAAGTAATGCACAAATCACGATGTTGGTAACATTAAACCCACTGCCAAGAAAAGCCGGTGAAATTCGCCTTCCAAAGGCAGGGGTGTTATATGATTTTGTTGAAAAGATCATTGAACACGGATCTCAGATAATTTTGGTTGCGGATGAGAAAACTACCATGTTGGCCAAGCTCACCACAGAGCTTGATAAAGAAAAGAGCGTACTTTCCCAGGAGCGCAGAGACATGGAAAAATGCCTATTGTCATGGTCGGAAATGAAATGTAAAGCTCAAAGAAATTGGTGGGAGGTTGGGGTAATTCCCCCATAAAGAAAGTTTCAGGAGGTAAGAGGAATCATCAAACACAGATTCTACGGGCTCCAGTCTCAGCGTATTCACCGTGTCATATTCATACTCTACTGCATTCTCGACGTACATCGAGCTGCCCGTCAAATCTCTTGAAATGTTTCGCATCCCGCCGCCGCGAAATCCCCATTCCGTTTTTCCAACAATTTATCATCCGTCCACAAAGTTCCGTTCATTGAATAACTCCAGACGAGATTCTTGACAGTAAGAAGTTGCCTCACTCATCTACCATGAGATCGATCACGAGAATTCACACCATTGTGGATTACACCATTGGTCCAGATGAGAAGTTCGTGCAGGAGACTAGGAGGAAATTTGAAGACTTCCACGCCCAATGCAAAGAAACATGAAGCAGCCCCCTATTCTCCAGTGTTAGACATTTCCGGTGCATCCCATTATGCATCTTGTAAATATTTCTCGACATTTTCGAATGTCATTTTGTAAATTGTAATTACACCAAGTCAAAGATGTAATATTTTCAAAACAAATTACACTTTGACTTTGGTCAAAGTTAGGTGAGATCTCCTAAAATCGCTCACCTAACTTTCCCTGATTTTCTCAATCCCTTTCCTAATTTTGCTCACCCCTCTTTCTATATAATGTGAGGGATTTTCATTGTAAATTATCTTTTAGCCTTTTGCAACGAAGTCTGCCCTTTTGTAAGCAAATTTGTGAAACTGTGCTGGATTCCGATAATTTTTGTGAGTTAATCTTATTTGGTAGTGATTAGTCGAAGAATCTGAAAGAGTCTAAAGTAGTTTATGTAAACTTTGTGTTACATCTATTATTTAGATTGCATTTTATTTCTGTTTATCATTGGTTGAATGATCTACAAGACTTTGTGCTTGTAATCATTCATGCTCTTGCATGTTCTAGTTGAGTGATCTACAAGACTTTGTGCTTGTAATTATTCATACTCTTGGATACTCTTGTCGAAGGATCTACAAGACTTTGTGCTTGTAATCATTCGTGCTCATTGATACTTTTGTTGGATGATCTACAAGACTTTGTGCTTGTAATCATTCATGTTGTTCGAAGAATTGTTGCATCTAAGAAGACTTTGTGCTTCTAACATAGCAAACGGTACATCTACACAGATCCAACACTGATAAAGCTACGGAACGACTTTGTGCCTTCGTGAGCTTTCCCTTTTTAATTTATTTGTTTGTTATTAATCACTTCTGGTATCTCTACGCTTCACTTTGATGAGATAGAGATATTGGTATTACTGCTAGTTGTTCGTTCCAAGTTATCAAGAATTCTGAACTTCCAACAAGTGAAGCATTGTAAACATCTTCTCTGAAAAAAGAGAGAAGGATGAATGTAACACACCCCCCCACTCCGTGAATTGCGTGTACATTTTGTAATTATCTGTTTGATTTACTATCGCTTCCGTTAGCAGTAAGAAGGGCGCCTCCCCTTTTCGAGAGGAGAGATTCACATCTCACATAGCTGTGGCTGAAGTTCAAGTTGTGTAATCTATCGAAAGCTGATTACATAATTTTCACCCAACAGATACCTTGCCCCTATTGCTAGAATTGAAGCGGTAAGATTATTTCTTGCCTATGCTACTCACAAGAACTACAAAGTTTATCAGATGGATGTAAAATCAGCTTTTCTAAATGGTGAATTGGAAGAAGAAGTGTATTTTGAGCAACCTGGTGGATTTCAGATGACTGATAAAGAAGATATGGTGTGTTGGTTGGAGAAAGCATTATATGGACTCAAGCAAGCCCCTAAAGCATGGTATGCAAGATTGGACAAGTATTTGTTGAAGCTTAGATTTAACAAAGGTATTGCTGATAGTAATCTATATTACAAGAATGATGATAAAGATTTGATTGTTGAAGTCTTTGTTGATGATATTATTTTTGGAGGAGATGATGCTTTGTGCATGAATTTTGCTAATGAGATACAGAATGAATTTGAGATGTCTATGATTGGTGAGATGAAATTATTTTTGGGATTGAAAATTACTTAGTTAGATAAAGGTATTTTTATATCTCAGTCCAAGTACGTGAAGGAATTGTTGAAGAAGTTTGGTATGGAAGATTCAAAGTTGATTGGTACACCCATGGTGATTGGATGCATGTTAACAACAGAAGATGATTCTCCGAAATCAAATCAGACAAGATACAAATCAATGATTGGTGGATTGTTGTACTTAACTCAAACTAGGCCTGATATCATGAATGTTGTATGTATTGTTGCAAGATTTCAAGCTAATCCAAAAGAATCTCATGTGACTATTGTGACGAGAATTCTTAGATACTTGAAGGGAACTGTTGATCTTGGCCTATGGTATCCTAAAGATGATTATCTTACTTTGAGTGCCTTTGCTAATGCTAACTAGGAAGGAGATGTGAATGACAAAAAAAGTACTAATGGTGGAGCATTTTTCTTGGGTAAGAAGCTAATTTCATGGTTAAGCAAGAAGCAGTCATTTCCTTATCTACTACAGAGGTGAATACATTGTTGCTGCTAATAATTATACTCAAGTCCTGTGGATGAAACAGATGTTGAAGGATATCAGAATTATATATGATGAGCCTATTTCTATATTTTGTGATAACTCAAGGACTATTAACATTTCCAAGAATTTGGTGTTGCATTAAAAAAAAAATCATATATCTATCAAGTTTCACTTTTTGAGGGAGAAGGTAAGTGAAAAGGAAGTCAGATTGGAGTATGTGCCTACTAAGGAGCAGATTGCAGACATCTTTACCAAGTCGTTGCCTAAGGATACTTTTGAGTATCTTAGAGAGAAGTTAGGGGTGATTACCCCTCCTAATCAGAACTAAGGATGCCTTGCATTGCATTAGTTCGTGCATTTCATAGTCATATCTTGTCTCGGATTGATGTTGTGGTGGCTGCTACTTAGGGGGAGTAGTCAAATGTTCAAAAATTCAGATATGTGGTTCAGATCTTAGAGAACTTTTTCATTGATGTCAAAGGGGGAGAAGATTCAGGTGAAAATCTGGTGATTATCTAAGGAGAAGAGCCTTATGGGGAGAAAGATTATGTGAAAGTGTTGAGGAGAAGATGAGTCAAAACCTAAGTAGGAGTTAGTTGTGTTGATGGTGTTTTTCACATCATGTGTTTCCATAGATGCCAAAGGGGGAGATTATTGGATGTTGTGGTTGTGTTGATGATATGTGGTTGTCATTAATGTCAACACTATTAGCATTAATGCATTTGAAGCTATATATGTCAAGGATATTGAGAAATTTGTAGTAAATGAGTTCCAAGTTGTCAGTGGTGAAGTGAAGTTCAGTATGGTGGTTATTTTTGTACGTTGTTGATCAAAGTTTTTTGACTAAATATTTTGTTGTTGAGTGTATCTAGTTTATCCACGTTGAGTTTTAGAGATCCACATGAATATTTGATCAAGTTATGAAGATTTCCATTTAGACAGTTTTATGTTTCTTCAGTTGGTGTTCCTGATTGAAGATGATGCTATTTCAGTTAGTTCAGTTGTTGTGGATGTTTTTCTTGTGATTTGTGATGCTCGTGGGTGTTTCTAGGTTGTTCTCTATCTTTGTTGCACATCTGAATTGATCGGTGTGATCTTGGTTGTCGATTTTCTCTTCCATGTTCATGTTTTTCTTGTTCTTGGCTGACATAGTGCTTGTAGCATGTTGTGGATCTTTGAGGAGAAATTAATTGAAGTTTCTTTGTGTTGGAGATGTTTATTTGGGTCCTCACTAAGTTGTGGCCGACCTTGGTTGATTCGCATTGATAATCTTTAATGTTTTGGGTTGACAGTTTATATTCATTTTATTATTTCTTTGTGGCCGACTTGTAGCAATGAAATTTCATGTTGTGGATATATAAGAGTGATTTTTTATTTGAATTTAAGTGTGAAAAAGGTGTGCTTCTTTGTGTGTGTGTGAAAATAATGTTCTAAATCATTTGAAGTTAGAGCAGAGTGTGAAGAATTGTGAAGAAGTGTGAAGAAGAGTGAAGACAAGTGAAGAAGTGTTCATGTGATTAATTGGAACTGTAATCAAGCATTAGCATATGTGCCTAAATGCATGTGCATTCCCCATATTTCATTTTCATTATACTTTTAATAGGGTATAATCTTGTGGACTGATCTCCACTGTGGCTTTTCCCCTAACAAGGTTTCCATGTAAAAAATCTTGGTGTTATGTGTGTTTTTGATGTGTTGATTTATGTTTTCATGCTTAATAATTAAATTAGAGAATAAGGTTAATAAGTTGAACAAGTTTTGAATTTTTGTGATAACTGATTCACCCCTCCTCTCAGTTGTTTGCCCTTATATTGCCAACATGTATAACATGAAATAGTGATAATGTTATTATTTTACAACCATCACATGGCAAGGAGTGGAAGGGCATGTTATTCAATCACTTGATAACAATTATTGCCATCAAAGTGAAAATTACTTAGGATTAATTTGAATGCACGACACTCATCAATACTATGTCCAATAGTTTTGTGATATCGACAATTTAGAGCGTTCACACCTTTAGGATATAGTCTTATCTTTTCTTTCATGGGTGGTAATGTTATAAGTTCTTAGTTTAGAAGTATTTCTATTTTTTTTTCAATTTCAGGTGGTGGACAAGGGAATTTTAGTTTCTTTAACTTGTAAGGCCTTTTGCACTTGCTAGATTCACAAATTTCCCTTGGTGGATGTAGGGCAGGACTCAAGATAATCTTATCTTCTTTATCATTGTCATTAGGAGGAATTGGTTTCTCTATAGGAAGGAGGATATGTATGTCTGGAGGAGGATCTAAGGAAATCCTTCCATCGTTATGATGCATTGGTGTTTCTTTAGGAAGAAGATTACTTATGTCGGGAGGAGGATCCTGATATCCTAACCCTTTAGTATCTTCACTTGGTATCTGCTCTAGGAGTTGATGAATTTTATGTTCACTTGTTGTATCACATATTTGTTTTCTTAAGATTGTGAATCCTTTTTCATATGTCTCCTCAAGGTTAATTGATGTGTTGGTTACTTTGTTAACATAAGATGGTTGAATTTTTGCTTATTTAGAGGATCTAGGTTCACCTATGGTAGGGAACTTAGGCTTAACTTGTGTCTCAATTTTAGGATGCAAAAGACCAAACATCTCAATTTATGTTGGTTGTTTCATGGATGGGTAAAAGGATGCATTATTCTCAAAGTTGTTAAGGCAATCATTTATGAAGTTGTTCATGTTGTCATCATCTTCTCCAATGATTTCAACATCACGAGGAGTGTTGAACAGTCCAGATAACTAAGAGGGGGGGTGAATCAGTTATTATAAAATAGTTTTCTTGACTTTAATTAATCTAGAACAAACTTAAACCAATCATAAATTAATGAACATGAAAGCACAAAACAACACCATGCACAATGAACACTAGAATTTATGTGGAAACCCAAGAAGGGAAAAACCACGGAGAATGCTAATTCTCAATTATAAAATATCGGTTAAGGTGACATCGGTTAAGGTGATTTTTACAAAGGCTCACTACCAAATTTCTCACTGCAGGTAAGGCTCACTTCCTGGCTATTACAGCCAAATATATAAAGGCTCACTACCAAAAGAATGATAAAAGGAAATCCACCGTTGAAATGACTGTCACCAACAATGACACCCGGTAGATTTTTATTGTTTGTTGCCTCCGATCATATACTTTCGCACACTTCACAACATCTGGATTTTCAAATTCACATTCATCACACTTGCTTTCATCGAAAAAAATCAATTCTTACTTATACCATTCCATGTCGTCACAATCTCTTAGGTTAGCCAGACACAATTTCTTCATAGTCTTCTAAGTCGGCCAAATATAATTTGAATTAGGTAGCAAAAAAATCATTCTTGCGGTGAAGAGGAATGAAATGTGGACCACATAGAACCTCCTTGCTCAAGTCAACATGTTACAATGATATCCAAAAATTGAATAAACACATTACAATGCAAATAATGTTCTAAGGCACAATAACCAATTTCCAGATCAGTCTAGACCCAAAAGAATGTGTCTCATTATGTTGCAAGATGAATGGGACCAGGACAAGCATGACCAAAAGATAGATCATCACAGCACAACATCCGAAGCTCATCAATCTGGATCACCAAAGCATTAGAATTAATCAACCAAGATATGTTGACATCAATGACAACCATTAATGACAACAAATAGCATCACATTCCAACAATCTCCCCTTTTGTCATTGATGGAAAAATCCATCAACAACAAACCAAACAACTCAACTATCAGCATCTTCTTTTCTTCTCCCCCTTTGACATCAAGGACATAGGGCAAAAAAAACTCCCCCTAAAAGACTTACTCCGCTCCCCCTATGAGGAAGCCTCCCAACATTGATCTAGATAAGGGTGAGCATGTAAAATTTTGGACCAATGCACACCTTGGTGCACATTATTGCAGATTAGGAAGGGGAAGAACCCCTAACTTCTGTCAAAAATACTCAAAGGTATCTTTGCTCAGTGGTTTTGTAAAAATATCTGCAATCTACTCTTTTGTAGGTACATATTCAAGTCTGACCTCATTCTCCAATACCTTCTCCCTCAAGAAATGATATCTAATGGATATATGTTTTGTTTTGGAGTGTTGTACCAGATTCTTGGAAATTTTTATTGCATTGGTATTATCACATATAATTGAGATTGGTTCATCAAATTATATGCCAATTTCCTTCAGCGTTTGTTTCATCCACAATAGCTAAGTGCAACATGAGGATATTGCAATGTATTTAGCTTCAGCAGTAGATAAAGATACAAAATCTTGTTTCTTACTTGACCAAGCAACCAACCGAGAGCCAAGGAAATAGGCTCCACCACTTGTACTCTGCCTATTATCAACACATCTGACCCAATCAACACCAATGTAAGTTGTCAAAGTGAAATCTAAGTACTTTGGATACCATACCTCCATGTCTTATGTACCCTTCAAATATCTAAATTTTTTTTTAACTGCAACAACATGTGATTCCTTTGGTTCTTGTTGAAATCTAGCTGCTAAACAAACAACATACATAATGTTTGGTCTGGTAGTAATCAAATATAACAATCCTCTGATCATTGACCTGTACATGCTTGCATCACCATTAGGTGAATCATCTTCTTTGTTCAACTTGCATCTGGTAACAATAGGTACACAAACTGGTTTAGAATTCTCCAACCCAAAAATCTTCAACAATTCTTTGGTATACTTGGACTGAGAAATGAAGATTCCTTTGTTGTTTTTATTTACTTGTATTAGAAGGAAGAAATTCAACTCACCTATCATAGACATCTCAAATTCCTTTTGCATTTCATCTACAAATTTTCTACACATATCATCATTTCCTCCAAAGATTATGTCATTGACATAAACCAAAACAATCAGCATTTGATCTAAGTGAGTTTTGTAGTATAAATTACTGCCTACAGATCCCTTTTGAAATCCTTGTTCAATCAAGTACTTGTCTAATCTGTCATACCAAGCTCTAGGTGCTTGCTTCAAACTATATAAAACTTTCTTCAACTTGCAAACAACATCCAAGTCACTTCCGAACTTAAATCCCTTTGGTTGTTCAATGTAGACTTCTTCCTTCAATTCTCCATTCAAGAATGCATATTTTGCATCCATTTGATAGACTTTGAAATACTTGAAAGCTGCAAAGGCCAAGAATATATGGATCGCTTCCATCCAAGAAATAGGTGCATATGTTTCTTCAAAATCAATACCTTTGATCTGAGTGTAATCTTTGCAAACCAATCTTGCCTTGTTTCTCACTGCCTTCCATTTTTGTCCAGCTTTTTCTAGAATACCCATTTGTTCTAATTACATTTTTGTCTGTCGATCTAGGCACAAGTTCCAAAGTCTAATTTTTCTCTATCTAATCAAGCTCTTCCTTCATTTCCTTCACCAAATTATGACCATTGCATGCTTCATCCACAGTCTTTGGCTCAATTTCTGAGAGTAGACACAATAATACTTGCTCTTGAGTTACTTTACTTCTCATGGTGATTCCCTTATTCTTATCTCCAATGATCTGGTTTTCTAAGTGGTTTTTTTGTACATACCTTAGAGGTTTAGTTGTAGTTGTCGGGCCCTCCTTTGTCTCTTCTTCTTCTTCTCTGTTATCTTTTTCTCCTTTTTCATCCAAGTCATCTGATTCATATTCAATATGCCTTTCAGGATTTCTTTGAACATCTTCATCTTCTTTCACATTCACACTTTCAACAATCTTGTTCAATCTCTTGTTATAACATTGGTACGCTTTGCTTCTTGTAGAGTAACCCAGAAATATGCCTCCATCATCTCTGTTGTCAAACTTTCCAAGATTGTCCTCATCTCTCTGGATGTAGCATTTACTTCCAAAAATTTAGAAGTACTTTATTGTGGGAGCTCTTCCATGCCATATCTCATATGATGTATTTCCATATTTCCTCTGGAACAATACTCTATTAAGAGTGTATATTGTTGTGTGTATCGCTTCTCTCCAATAGATTTGTGGTAAACCTACTTCCATGATCATTGTTCTAGTTGCTTCATGAACTATCTGGTTCATTCTTTCTACTACACCATTCTACTGAGGTGTTCTAGGGGAAAATAGTTGTCTTTTAATGCCATGTTTTTCACAGAACTTTTTGAATTCATTAGAAGTAAAGTCTCCTCCTCTATCAGATCTTAGACACTTGATTCTTCTGTCAACTTCATTCTCAACTCTTGCCTTGAAAATCTTGAATTTTTCTAAAGCTTCTAATTTTTCTCTTAAAAATGCAACCCAAGTTAGTATGGAATAATCATCAATTAAGAGCATGAAATATCTCTCACCTTGTAAGCTTCTTGTTTTGGTCAGACCAGATAGGTTAGTGTGTACAAGGTCCAACAAACCGGTAGATGATTCTTCTTTTCTTCGGAATGTTTCTTTGGTCCAATTTCCTTCTTGAAATTCTTTGCAGATAGTGTTGTCTAGTTTGGTCAGTCTTGACAAATCTCAGACTGCTCTTGTTGAGCTTATCCTTACCAAATTGTCAAAGTTGATGTGACACATCCTCCGATGCTAGAGCCAACTGTCATTAGACTAGGAGAATAAGCATCTTTTTGTAGCTCCTTCCAGTTGATACATATTCCCACTTGTTCTTTTTCCATCTCCAATAACAATTCCAAATCTCTTCTGGATCTCACAACCATCATCCTGAAACACCACATTATAGCCATTTTTGCACATTTTTTCAACACTCAGAAGATTATGATATAAACCCTTCACATAGTAAACATTTTCAATGTTATGCTTTCCATCAAATGTAATATAACCAATTCCAACAATCTGTGATGTTTTATCATCTCCAAATCTAACAGAACCTCCATCATATTTCTCAAGCTTTACAAACATACTTTTATCACCAGTCATATGATTCGAACATCCACTATCAATCAACCATTCATCTTTGTTTCTTTTAACAAACAATGTAACTTCAATGCTATCATTGGATTTCAGACAAATACTAGACATATCAAATCTAGGTTCATCCTTTTCCACCAAAAACAAACAATCCTCATGATCTAATTCATCATCTAAAATGTCGACATTCTCATTAACATAATAGGCCTTCTTATTGATCTTTTTAAACTTTTTCCTTGTTCCCCTTTTTGGACACTTAGTTGCTAAATGACCAATCTTTCCACATCTGAAACATTTAAGAGGTAACATACCTTTGTACTTGTTAGTACCTTTCTTCAACTTCCTTGCAAATTTTGCTTCCAACTCTTTTGAACTTTCATCATCTAGATCTTCTTCTATCTTTGTGGCTTTGAAAGTTGTTTCAGATTTCTCCTTTTCTTTTCCAAATTTCCTCATCTCAAATGCGATCAAGGTGCCAAATAGTTTCTCTCTAGTGAATTTCTTCGAACCATAAACTTCCTCAATAACTGATATCTTATCATTGTATCTCTCTAGTAAGTTCATTAGAATCTTCTCCATTACATCTTCATCTGTTAGAGTCCATCCTTGATTTTTGACTTCATTTATTGCACTGTCAACTCTCTAAAAGTAGATTGCTATATCCTCACCTTCTTCCATTCTCAAGTTTTCATATTTGCACTTAGCTATCAACTTCTTTGAGAATTTGACTCTATCATTTCCTTCATAGATTTCTTTCAACTTTTCCCAAACTTCATAAGCAGTTCCCAATGAAATAACTTTTGTTAACTCAGTATTAGACAAACCACTAAATATTGCATACCTTTCATTTTTATTTTCTTCATAGGCTAAAATATCATTTGCAGTAGAAACACCTTTTGATGGTGTAAGAGAGGGGGACCACCACATGCAAGACCCCAGGTCATGGAGGGTCGAGATATGAGAGGTTTCCCTAACTTATTTCAGCTAAGTGTATGTTTAGGGTGTGAGGATGAGAATGATGAGGACTTTTAGGATCCTACGATCACCCTGCAATTCGAGTTTTAATGTGGGGCCAGGTGAGTCGATCTTCAGGTCTAACTTTGCACCTTAGGGGGCTCTCTACTCAAGGATGTCAGCTCAAACTTGGGACGACAGCGCGGCGCGCTGGCATCTCATAAATGCATTGTGGTCTGTATGGTCATACAATGGCTAAGACGAGTTTAAACACCCTAAGACAACTTATCATCCTAGATTAGCTACTTTTAAGAGGAAAAAATAACACTATGAAATATGAGAAGTATAAGTGAAGGTGATAGAGTAGATATACCAAAGCTAAGGTGATGAAGACGATCTCGTAGAAGATCCTATTTGCCAACTAGCTCCTCAAAATGCATCCACCTGCACATAGCAAGAGAC
>VDFB02008811.1:0-66256 GCA_007258455.2 Sequoia sempervirens | reverse complement strand
TCTTCATCAAAGTGGATCAAATCTCTTCATCAAATCAACATTGCATCATTGGAGTTGGGAAAGGGCCAATTTTCACATCTAATTGGCACCAATTCCCTCAAGAGATTAGGAGTTTATATTGCATTAGAATAGGATTTGATTTGTTTTGAGTTTCTTGGTGTTCTTCATCTCATTTCCTTTCTCTCTTGCAATTTAAATGAATTTCTTGAGGAATCATGTTTCTAACTATACATTTGATCTAATTTATTAATTTTTTCTTGTGTTTTTGTAGGTTGGGAATCATGGTTCACATCCATAGACTTTCATTTCCTATATTTGCCACTGAACTGCTATCCTTAGACCTATGATTAGGGCTTCATACTCAACAATGTTGTTAGTACAAGGGAACGAAAACCGGTATGACTTTGGGATGAAATCACCTTGAGGGGTGATGAAAATAATGCTTGCTCCTGATCCATGTTGGGTGAATGGTCCATCAAAGTACATCTTCCATTGAGCTGAGATTGATAAGAAACACTGATTCATTAGGGAACTCAAATATCAGAGGGTTCTCAACATAAATAGGTGCTTCTTCTAGCTGATTTGCGATTACTTGTCATTTGATTTCCTTGTGCTCTACGTAATCCATGTCAAACTCCATTAAGATCATCACCCATTTGGCCATTCGTCCTATGAGAGTTGCTTTGGATAATAGATATTTTAATAGGTCAATTTTTGCAATGATCTTGATTTGATGTGACAACATGTAGTGCTTGAACTTTTGTGAGGTAAAAACTACTAATGAGAATGTTATCTCAATAGGTGAATAGTTCATTTCATATCCCACCAAAGTCCTGCTGATGTAGTAGATAGCTCATTCCTTTCAGTTTTCATCATGTTGTGTTAGAAGAGCTCCTAGTGCTACTGGTGTTGCTGAGATATACAAGATCAGTGGTTTGTTCGGTATTGGTGGTATGAGCACTGGAGGTGTTAGTAGGTAGTCTTTGATCAGTTGGAAATATTTATCACACTTCTCATCCCACTTGTAAGTTATCCCTTTATGGAGAAGATGCAAAAAGGGGTGGATTTTATCTGATAACTGTGTTATGAACCTCCTGATGGACTACAATCTCCCTTGTAACCCTCTCACTGACTTTAGTGTTTTTGGCGGTTCCATGTTGAGGATGGATTGTACCTTTGTTGGATCAATTTCTATCCCTCTTTGCGAGATGATGAAGCCAAGAAGTTTACCTGATGTGACCGCAAAGACACTTTTTGGGTTTAGCCTTACTTTGTATTCTCTCAACTTGTCAAAGATGGGTCCTAAGACTTGTATGTGCTCACTTCTTTTCTTTGATTTTTCCAAAATATCGTCCACATAATATTCAATTGTTTTGTGGATCATGTCGTGGAAGATGAGGATCATTATCCTTTGATAGGTTGCTCCTGCATTCTTTAGCCTAAATGGCATTACTTTCCAGCAATAGGTTCCCAATGGACAAGTGAACGCCATTTTGTGTTGATCATCGTTGGCAATTATGATTTGATTGTACCCTGAAAAACCATCCATGAGCGTCAACTTTTTGTGCCCAACTGTTAAGTCTACAATGAGGTCGATATTGTGAAGAGGGAAATCATCCTTCGAGCATGCCCTGTTTAAGTCTTTGAAGTCAGTGCATATTATAACGCCCCCAATGGGTTTTGAGACTGGTACTGGGTTTGAAACACACTCAAGATAATCTATCGATCAGATGAATCCAATGTCAAGAAGCTTTTGTAACTCTAGTTTGACCAAGAGTGCTATTTGAGGGTGCATCTTCCTTAATTTTTGCTTGATTGGCTTAGCTTTAGGATAGAATGCTAAGTGATGCACAACCACTTATGGGTCGAGCCTTGGCATATTTGTGTATGACCATGCAAAGTTAGCTCTGCGCTCTTTCAAGAATGTTTCCAACTTTGTTTGCTCTTCGTCCAACAAGGTTTCAACATAAAAAGTGATCTTAGGTGCCTCTTCAGTACCCACATTGACTGGTGTGGAATTTTCTACTAGTACTGTTGACTTCTCTGGATGCACTGCACTATGGGGGAGATTGAATCCCTCATCCTTGGGTGCCTTAGAGAGGTTTTCACTGTTGGATGCGTCATTTGTTTTTACTTTTTTAGGATCAAAAAGTGTCACAATGTGGTTTTCACTTAAGGATCTGCATGTTAGGTGCATTTCATCCATTTTGCAAATGAAGGATTCAATCATCTCCCCATAGTATTCCTTTGTATCTAGCTCTATGTTAAAAACTTGCTTTGTGATCTACCCATGGTAAGTTGTCATAGAGTCCCATGAATTATGAGATTGCTTCATCATTTTTGAAGAAATCAAGAATTGGTAGTCCTTGTTGGTCCATGTCAATGAGTTGTGGGTAGACTAGGCACATTTTAGTTGGTTGATTGCTTGGAGCAAAGGATGTAATGGATATTGTGAAGAGGGATTTGTTTTCAAACAGGTTAGCAACATCAAGGGGAAAATCATCTAAGTTCATATTACACAATGTAGGTAACCAAGAGGAAGCCTCAACTTGTTTAGCAGAAGTACCTTTGCCAATAAGTGTGATCTTGCTAGTAGTACAACCTAGGCTGAGATTCTTTAGTCATTTCTTAGGAACGTGGGGTTCTAGTAAACCATTATCATTATGTCCTAGATTATTGTTCTTGTTATATCCCCAATTTTGCATGTTTTGCAAGCCTTTATTATTATCTTCCATAGGAAGAGCGGGGACATGTCGTTCATCTTGATAGAGGAGCTTAGAGATATCATCCTCATTGACATATTCCTGATTCAAATCCCCCCACTTGGTGAAGGTAGTGGCTAGCATATTGATAGTTTCAGGGTCTTTGTTGTTAGATGTAGGTTTCCCATGAGATTGAGGAGAAATAGGGAGCTCTCCTAAGACAAAGGTGTTCTTCATTAGCTTGTAGTTCCCACAACCATCATCTCGGATAATTGCCTTGATATCAGGTATGTTCTGCACTATGGGTGCCTTCGTTTTAGAGGTATATGCAAGGGATGATGGGTCAACAAATGAGGTAGAAGGTGTAGGCCCTTCATCATTCTTGGGTACTTGGGGGATTTTATAGAACTTGGCTTCAATATTTTTGCAATAGTAAAAAGACTCAGTATCTGCATGGATAGTAATCTCTCTGCCCTTGAAAGGAAACTTCACACATTGATGATAAGTCAAGATTACAACTTTTAGAGCATGGATCTAGGGTTGACCAAGCAGTATATTGTAGGGAAGATCCAGGTCAAGTACTTGGCATGTAGTTTTTGCAATGAGAGGGTCTACTTGGAAGGGAAGTGCAATGATACCTTGTGATACCCATTCTTGGTCATCATATGCCCTAATGGTGGTACTCTTTGTCTTCTCAATAATATCCTCTGAATAGCCTAGAATTTTGATTAGCTGAAGGGAGAAGATGTTTAATCCAACACCTCCATCTACTAAGACTCTTTTGACCTTGTTCTTATGAATGATAACCTCAAGGTGTAAAGCACAGTTATGAGATGGCTATGACGGTAAGTCTTGCTCTGAGAAGGTGAGAAGATGATTAGTGATATGGCCTTCCATAGCTTGAAATTGATCGATGTCGATATCCTCAAGAACAAATGACTTTGATAAATATTTCTCTAAGATTTCCCTATGCACGAGTGACAGTCTTAAGAGGTCTAGGATTGATATCTGTGTGGGGGTCTTCTTAAGCTGATCTAAGAGATTATACTTGTTGGTATTTGCTGCTAGTTAAGTAGGTTGTTCCCTAGATTGGGGTGGGACTCTTTGGATAGTGACTTTACCATGTCGTGTGGTGACTTCACACTCTACACTATGCCCTTTGATGGTGACAACAGTGATGACGCTATCATAGGAAGCAACTACATTGGAATAGGTATGCTGCATGTTTGTGTAATCCTTAGCTTTCCTAGTATTGTGTGCTTTGTTATGATCTGGTATAGGGTTATTTTATATCTTAAGCTCCCGATTCCTGGTTGGTACCTCAACAGATATGGTGTCGTTCTCTATGAGGTCTTGGATAATGTTTTTGAGCCTCATGCAGTTTTTTATTTTGTGTCCTTTGATCTTGTGAAAGTCACAAAGGTCCTTCTCAATATACTAGGATGGTTTCTCTTGTGGTTCTTGGTAGTTTTCAAAGTTTGGAAGTGTTATCAGATTTGAATCTACCAACTTTTTCATGATGGTTTTGATGGGTTTAGAAAAATATGTGTACTTGAGTTTAGGATAGTTGTTCTTGTTATGGGTTTTCCTTTGCATTTCAATGTTATTGATTTGATTGTTCTGTAGGGGTGTTGTTTGTTGCACAATTGGTTGGATATTAGAAACTTGAGTATTGTTTGGCATAGGAGCACTTAGGACTAGTTTAGCATCTACCACACCATTGCTTGTTATGTTCTTGTTCTCAGCCCAAACATGAGGCTTGTCGTTTGAACTAGCTGATGGGTGGTTGTATTTGTAAGCTTGAGTATTTCCCTCTGAGATTAGAGCTCGCTCGATGTTAAGGGATCTAGGGAAAATCTCATCATAAGATGTGATGCACTACATTTTCAAGTGGAATGACATATTTGGATCTAGATTTGCTATGATGATTCCCACTTATTGTTCATCGAGAAGAGGCCACTTGATTTTACAAGATCTTTGTCTCCACCATTGTAAGAAATTAGTGAAAGTTTCTCCTTTGTTTTTTCTGAGTATACAATTCCTCTAGATTAACGTCCATGTCAAGATTGAAGGAGAAGTGATTGCTGAATTTATCAATAATTTCTTGAAAAGTTTTGATACCAGGAGGTAGATGGGAAAACCAATCCATAGCAGGACCTATTAAACTTTGAGGAAAGAGGCACATTAAATATGAACCATTACAATCCACCTCCATGCACATGATGTTAAATTATTTGATATGATCCTCGTGACTTCCTCTCCCTTTATATTTATCAAATTTGGGGATTTCAAAACTAGGAGAGACTGGTACCATTGCGATATTTCGATCAAATGGATAGGGACATATATTTTGTCTATGGGGATTCTTTGCCTTTCCAATGCAAAGGTCCTATATTTCTTTTGATAGTGCCTTAAATTGTGATGCTAGATCATCTTGCAGGTTTTGTGGAGGAACATAGGGTGGGATGATGGATGAGTTGTACGTGAGATTTTGATATGAGGATGTGTTGTATGGGGTGTATGGTGGGGTAGGATTCTGTGAAGGAAATTGGGGTATTGATGTATATGTTCCTAAAGCAATTGGATTGTTGTTGTTGTTGCACCACTAGGGCTTGCTATTGGGCCTACTATTGTTGTTGTGCTACTAAAGTTGCTTGTTGTGCTTGATATTGTTTCTATGCTAAGGCAGATTCTTGTTGTTGTTGTGCTAAGGTTGTTTGTTGTGTTGCTTGTTGGTATGTGGCGACTGATCATGCTATACTGTATAGCCCATGGTATACTGTACACCCCGACCCCTATCCTTGTTGGGGTTCAGGGGCGGTAGCCCCCGAGAAAAATTTTCTTCCTACTTTTTCGCGTGATCACCGAAAAAGGGAAAAATCAATGAAAAAGGAAAAATCCAATTTTGTAGAACCCTAAAATTTGGAAGCTTCTAAGCTTGTTAAAAAGGGGTTCGGATGGGTATTACTGTATGATGAAAAACGTGATTATTCGTAAGATTGTAATAGGTTTTACACTGGATAATAAAAGTATTGGATGGCTGCGGTTTGGTGGATGTAGCCCGGATTGGGTGAACCACGTTAAATTTTCTGTGTTATGATTTATTCTGTGTGTGTTTTAGTTTCTCTGTTTATTACATAGATCTGCATTTAATTGTTAGATATCTACCATTTCTAACCCTAACAAGTGGTATCAGAGCGGGTTATGTTTCGATTATTGTTTGTAGGAAAGATCTCACGGTTGAGTGGGAGCAATGGCAGACGAGGGTAAGAAGGTTGAGAAGTTTAATGGGCAGAACTATCGATTATGGAGAATCACGAGATGGAGGACTATCTCTGCTCGGAAGAAGTTTATGGCGGCCATTGGAAGGGAAAACCAAGAGCACTGCGACAATGGCAGAATGAGAATTTGGGAGATCTTGGATAGAAAGGCTCTTGCGATATTCTTCTATGCAGCTGAATAGTGGCGTTCAATATTACAAGAAAACAAAGACAACTCAAGGTTGATGAAACCTGGAAAAGTTATGAAAACCTTCCACTTGAATAATTATTTCTTATGAGCATTTATTTAATATGAAAATGGTAGAAGGTAGGCTAGTTGGTCATTTTAATGAGTTTAATATGGTTACCCATCAATTAACTTCAATACGTGTAAACTTTGATGAAGAACTTAGGGATTTTTTGATTCTATTTTCTTTGCTTGAAAGCTAGAATAAGCTTGGTAATGGGCTGTTAGCAGTGCATTTTACGGTTAAGATATATTGAGTTTGATGATGTTGTTGATGTTATTTTGACGAGAATTCATAGGAAAAGCAAGGTAGACATCACATCAGCCGGTGTTTTGAATGCAGTAGGGGAGAAGAACAAGGAGAGAGAAACAATTAGAGTATGGGAAGTCATGAGGAAAATCAAAGGACAAAAGGTCCCAATCTAAAGACAAGAGGGATTGCTGGTACTATGGTAATCCGGGTCATTTAAAGAAAGATTGTTGGTCTCAGAAAAATAAAGGAGACAAAAAGGAAGGAAGTAAAAAGGTAAATGTGGTAAGTAATCAATTTGTTCAAAGGGATGCTTTGATTCTTTCCCTTGATAATGTTGATGATTCTTAGGTGTTAGATTTAGGGGCTTCATTTCATGTTATGCCCCATAGAAGTTATTTTATTGATTATGTCCAAGGGGGTTTTGGGTTAGTTTATTTGGGAGATAACAAACCACCAGCAGTTATTTGGAAAGGGAAAAGTCAATTAAGTTACGAGAATGAGATCATTAGCTACTACGTGAGGTGAGCATGTTCCAAAGTTAAGAAGAAATTTAATTTCAGCGAGGCAACGCTAGATGATGAAAGGTTGTGTTGTTACTTTTAGTGATAAAAATTGGAGGTCATAAAGGTGCCTTAGTAGTAGCAAAAGGTGTGAAAGTAGGCACCTTATATCTTCTGGTCATACTGTTCCTTCTACTTTAATTGTTACAAAAAAGGGTCAATGTTTAGGAACGGTTGCTGCAGTTCAATAGGTAGAAGATCATACAGTTGCTATGGACTCTGAATCAACACTGTGGCACAATAGACTTGGGAATATGAGTGCAAAAGGTATGAAAGTACTTCATTCAAATAATGTTTTACCAGGTCTAAAATGTGTTAATATGGATTTATGTGAAAGTTGTGTGTATGGAAAATAAAAGAGAATAAGTTTTCTCAAGGATAGGAAGCAAAAGAAAGATGAGAAATTGGAGCTTGTGCATACGGATGTATAGGGACCAGCTCAGGTATCTTCTCTCGGTGGCTCTCTATATTATGTTACATTCATTGATGATGCAACTAGGAAGGTATGGATTTATTTTCTTAGGCAAAAATCTGATGTATTTGAAATTTTTTAAAAATGGAGAAGCTTGGTTGAGAATGAGACAGGTAAAAGGTTAAAATGTCTCAAATGTGATAATGGTGGTGAG
The DNA here is from genome assembly GCA_007258455.2 of Sequoia sempervirens. Taxonomy (NCBI): domain Eukaryota; kingdom Viridiplantae; phylum Streptophyta; class Pinopsida; order Cupressales; family Cupressaceae; genus Sequoia; species Sequoia sempervirens. The sequence continues at coordinate 58,608 of VDFB02008811.1, read as the reverse complement.
TGTTGCGACAAGAGAGTTTGAAGATTGTCCTCTAATGGTATTCATAGGCGGAAAATGGTTCCAAGGACTCCACGGAAAATGGGTGGTAGTATGAATAGAACAATAATGGAGCGTGCACGGACTATGAGATTGCATGCTGGGTTGCCTTTAAAAATGTGGGCAGAGGCTGTAAACACTACTATTTATTTAATCAATAGAAGTCCCTCTAATCCTTTGGGTTGTGGTATTCCAGAGGAAGCATGGAAGGGTAAGAAGGTGAGTTATTCTTTTCTCAAAACCTTCGGTTGTGAAGCATTTGCACATGTAGATTCTGAAAATAGAACCAAGCTTGATGCAAAATCAAAGAAATGCGTATTTGTTGGATATGGCATTGATGAATTTAGTTATAGGCTTTGGGATTTTGAAAATCAAAAAATTGTGAGAAGCAGGGATGTCATATTCAATGAGAAAGTGTTGTACAAAGATCTGTTGCTGCAACATGAGAAGAAAGAAAATGATTATACAATGTTGGATGATATTCCAAACAATGATGTTTCAGTGGTTCCTCATGCTGAAACAACAACAGCAACAAATACTACAAACTCCTGTTAGACAATCTTCAAAGTTAAGTAGACCTCCAGAAAGATTCTCTCCCTCTTTGTATACTATTCTGTTAACTGATGCTGGTGAACCATAATATTATGATGAAGCTATGCAGGTGGATACCAAGGTTCAGTGGGAGCATGGAATGGAAGAAGAAATGGACTCCTTGTTGAAAAACCAGACTTGGGAATTATATAAGTTGTCTGCAGGTAAAAAGGCTTTACCAAACAAATGGTTATAGGCTGAAAGAGGAGGATGGAGGTAAGAAAAGATTTAAAGCTAGATTAGTTGTAAAAGGATTTGCACAGAAAAAGGGTATTGATTTTGATGAGATTTTTTCTCCAGTTGTTAAAATGACTTCTATTCGTATTGTGGCTATTGAAGATTTGCATTTAGAACAGCTTGATGTTAAAACAACCTTTCTCCATAGTGATTTGGAAGAGGAAATATATATGGACCAGCCACAAGGATTTGATGTCAAAGGTAAGGAGAAACTAGTGTGCAGATTGAAGAAAAGTTTATATGGCTTGAAGCAAGCACCTCGGCAATGGTACTTAAAATTTGATAGTTTTATGGCTGAGCAAGGCTATAGTTGGTGTAATTTTGACCATTGTGTTTATTTTAAGAGGTTAGATAATGACAGCTACATTATTTTATGTTTATATGTTGATGACATGCTTGTAGCTGGGTCTAACATAGCTCACATAAGTGAAGTTAAAACAACAGGTAGCAAATTCTTTGCTATATATGAAAAGTTAGAATAAACAAATCCTTGGTATGGCATTGTAGAGATAGGAAAAACAATTTTTTTTTTTTTATCTCGGGCTAATTATGTTGAAAAGGTGTTGCAGAGATTCCATATGGAGAATGCAAAAGCTGTCAGCACACCTTTGCCTAGTCATGTTAAATTGACTAAGGATATGTGTCCAAAGACACAAGAGGAAGAAAAAATGTCCAAGGTACCATATGCTGCAGCTATAGGAAGTTTAATGTACGCCATGGTATGCACGAGACGGATATTACACATCTTTGTAGGAGTTGTTAGTAGGTATTTGGAGTCATCCTAGAGTTGAGCATTGGAATGTAAATGGATTCTCGGTGTGAGAGGTACATCCAATATTTTTTTATGTTTTGAGGGCTCTAATACTGATTAAAAAGAATATGTTGACTCAAATTTGGAAGGGGATGCAGATACCAGGAAGAGTACCACAGGTTATGTATTTACAGTTGGTGGGACAACAGTGAGTTGGATTTCTCGCTTGCAGAAGGTGGTTGCTTTATCCACCATAGAGGCAAAGTATGTTGCTGCAACAAAGGCGGCAAAGAAGATGATATGGTTGCAACTTTTCATGGATGAGTTGGGAAAACAATAGGCTGGAAATTACTTGTTTACAGACAGCCAGAGTGCTATACATCTTGCAAAGAATTCTGATTTGCATTCTAAAACAAAACACATACAGTTGAGATATCATTTCATTCGGTCAGTGTTGGAGGATGGACAGGTCAAGCTGGACAAGATACATACAAATGTCAATCCAGCGGATATGTTTACGAAGGTGGTGACAAGGGAGAAGCTGGGCTCCTCTTCAACTTCGGTTGGTATTCAAGGTTGAATTCAAGTATAACAGAGCAGCAGGGTCCAAGGTAGTTATTTCCAGTGGGAGTTGTAATTGCAGCAGTGTCGTCCAGGATCAGTCTCCAAGTGGGAGATTGTGTTGGTATGGAGCCTGATCAGTCTCCAAGTGGGAGATTGTTGGTATGTGGCGACTGATCATGCTATACTGTATAGCCCATGGTATACTGTACACCCCAGCCCCTATCCTTGTTGGGGTTCGGGGGCGGCAGCCCCCGAGAAAAATCTTCTTCCTACTTTTTCGTGTGATCACCGAAAAAGGGAAAAATCAATGAAAAAGGAAAAATCCGATTTTGTAGAACCTTAAAATCTGGAAGCTTCGAAGCTTGTTAAAAAGGGGTTCGGATGGGTATTACTGTATGATGAAAAACGCGATTATTTGCAAGATTGTAATAGGTTTTACACTGGATAATAAAAGTATTGGATGGCTGCAGTTTGGTGGATGTAGCCCGGATTGGGTGAACCACATTAAATTTTATGTGTTATGATTTATTGTGTGTGTTTTAGTTTCTCTATTTATTACATAGATATGCATTTAATTGTTAGATATCTACCATTTCTAACACTAACATTGCTAAGGTAGCTTCTTCTTCTTCTTCTTCTTGGTGTGCTAAGGATGCTTGTTGTACTACTAAGGCAACTTATTGTTGTTGTTGTTGTTGTGATGCTTGTTTTGAGCATTGCTAAGGTTGCTTGTTGTTGTTGCTATTGGATGGATTGCTGATAAGCTTGTTGTGCTTGCTATAAAACTAGGGCATGTGCTTTTAATGTAGGATCAGGTGATTGTTGGGATATTTGAGATGGATTGTGAGAGTTGATATTTTGAGTGGGTAGCATATTGTTGATGAGGGGTGAAGGGTTAGCTTGGTTAAACATCCCTTGTAAGATGGTAGATGAAGGTGGAGGAATGTAATTTTGAGGTCCTAATTGATTTTGCATGATAAAGGGGACTGTGGGGAGAGATGAGGATGATGCCATCAGAATTTTTGATGTTAAGGGCACATTGATACCTTCAGTCCATGGGTTAAAAATATTCCCTTGTCCCATGTCTTGGGGATTTCCCTGTGCTAGAGATGTGAACAGGGAATTAGCTGCGTTGATGGGATTCACTATTAAGGGTGTGTTTTGAGATGGATTGATAATGGATGGGATGGATGTGCCTTGTGAAACCAATGGTATAGATGCAGCAATTGGAGGATTGGATAAATATGTCCCCATATGCATTAAGGGTTGACTTTGTGATATGGTATTTACTTTCCCTTGTGTGTAGTTTTGAGATACTTGCTCTATATTGCTCTGTGTGAGGGTGGGTACACTTGTTGTACTCATGGATATGGATGAAGAGGGGTGTCCCTGATATGTTGAAAAGTTCATGGAATAATGAAGTTCAAGGGGTGTGTATGGTTTTTTAGGATCTTTGGGAACGTGAGGAGCACCAAAGGTAGGTGTCCAAGTGGTTGTTGGAGGTGGGGGATTAGTGTCAAGAGTACCCACAAGTGTACTGCTTTCAAATGGAAGGGTTAGACCAAAGTATTTGGAAAGACTAGTTGCAAGACTAGGAGTGGATGTTTGATTTATCCCTAGTGATGGAGTTGTGAATCTTTGTGCAAAAAATGATGAGGAAATTGGAGCTACATTTTCAAAGGCTTGATGTTCCATGGTTTCCTCTCTAGTAAGCCTAAACGGGTTATTTGTAACATCTTAAATCTCATATGGTCTTGAAGGAGATAATGGTTTTTGTGATGGGGTAACTTGACTTCTTGGATCAATTCTAAAGGATGTGGACCACTTGAGGTAAATGTAACTTTGGTTTTCTCCATGATTCTCTTGTGTTGTGATCTCGTCTTTACCATAAATTTTGTGTCACCTGTGGGAGAGTTTTCTTGAGATTTGTAATGTTTGAAATCTATAGAGTTGACTCAAATCTAGGTAAAAGGGATGCTCTAAGTATTTTGGGAGTAATGGTGATAATGGGGGATGAAAGGATGGGTGGTGTGGGAAGTGATCTTTGCAAATGTTTTGGGACAAAAATTTTGACTTGAATTTGATGTTTTGATGTTAGGATAAAGGATATTTATGAACTTGAAAATATTTAGGGTAGACTTGTGACCTTCAAGATAAACTAGTTCAAATATGATAACTAACTTAACCAAATTTATGGAAAAGTATTCATTTCACGTACAAAATAGCTAAGTTAGAGTTTTGGGTTGGTTGATGTTTAAGTCAAAAGGTGTTGGTGTGTTGAAAAGTTTGCAAAGTTTGGTGAGATGAAGGATGAAATTTGATAAATGGATGAGTGAATTTTTTGACCCAATGTTGACCTAAAATGAACCTTTATTTTCCAAGACCAAGGTAGTGAGAATGATGCTAAAACTCTAAAGTTTTCAAATCCCAAAGAATAATGTTGGCCTAAATGAGAGGATAGATGTGAGTATGTAAACCTATTCGGTTCCTCCTAGCTCAAGCATAATATTTCCTTAACAAATTATTATAATTGCGATAAATGATTAAGGCCCACTTCCTACCAAACTTGGAATTACGATACCTACATTTGTAATGGTGATTTGTAGGTATTTCCCTACAAATTTTGATTGTGTGATAGATCATTTAGGGGAGTTCAAGACCATGAAAAGGACCCAATTTTCTAGATAGGTTGATTATCACGAAAAATACCTAGGATTTGACTCATAAAGAACATGTACATGTGTGGATGTTTCCTCAATGTGCATTCGTAAAAAAATACTAAGAACTTGTTTATGTTGAGGTAGAGTGCTGAAATGTGGTTTTGGATTGCCTTTGAACTAAGATGCCTGAGTTTGAAATGATGAACTGTAGACCTTCTTTTGGGGATTCTGATTTTATGTGAGATAATTTAGGAAAGTATAAGTCTATGGAGGAGAATACTTATTTCCATGCAGGTGGTGGTAATATGGGCCTTCCAACCTCAATATCAACTTGTTCCTCCTCTTTTTTCCAAGATGTTTGCAGCATTTCTCCACTGGGTAGTTGTTTCTTTTGTTTCAAAAGTGAAGCTTCTCAAACTATTGATGATGTCAATTTGTTCTCTATTAATGAGTTCAAAGTTTGGTTGAATGAAAGCATCGGTAAGATTAGGTTGTTCAACAGGAGCAATTCGTCTCCAAATAGTCATGTGGGGTTCAATTGTGTCAAGTTTATCTTGCTTAAGTGAATTGATTTTACCACAAAAACTTGTCTTGATTATGTTTTCAAACTAAATGTTTATGTCAAAAACATCATAACTTTCACAATGTCCATTTTGTGAAAATCATGAGGTTGAAGCCATAATTTCCTATGTTGTCTTTGGGAAATATGGATTGAGATATAAGTCAAGATATTTAGAAATATCTAAGGATAAATCCTCAAGACAAGCAGTAATATCAAGGCTATTTCAAGAGGCATCCATATTTAGGCCAAAGTGTTTGAAATTTTGAGGAAGATAGTGGATGTTTGTTTTTGTAATGTTTTGAAACCAAGCAATGTATTAAATTGACTCAAAATCATTTACAATCCTAGGTTTGAAATGGCTATACTTGTTGAGTCCTCACTCGAATTTCTCCAAAAACTAATACTTTGCGAACAGTTAGAGATTTGGCAGCACTAGCTCCCCTCCACGACACACACTTCTCGAGACCACCAAATCTCAAAATCCTAAAGATCCTAAGATCCTAAGGATTTTTTTGTTTCAACAAAGAATAGTACAAATGTGGGGTGGCTTCAGAACAACTGTTATTGCACCAACAATTATTAAGGATTTTGGATTCTAAACAATGGTTCATAGTAAGGGCTTTCGGTTCAAGGAATACTATGATAAACTCCCTCAAGAGGTCTCCCAACCCTTAGAACAAGGGATTTTCACATCACAAAGATAATAGGGGAGAGCTATCATGTGCTACTTCTCATTGATCACAATTTTTATTGCAACCACACATTTATATAACAGTTTGGAAGATCTTGGCTTTAGCTCGCTATCACTTGGGTTGTTCCCTCCTTTTGAAGCGAGGAGGCAGGCCCTCTAAAGATAAACAATAGCAAGTAAGTACATTTGTAGTTTGATCATCCTATTTTGCTTGAAATAAGGAGAGAACACACACCACGCCTTTTTCTTACACTAGCAAGGGGTTCATTTTTAATCTGAAATGAAAAATGTAGGTGATTTTGCAAAGTGTTAAGGAATGTTTATGTTTCTCAAGATCGTCGAGTGGAACACATCCAGTAACAACGTTGTAAATCAAAACACAAGAAAAACTCATAAATTTTAACACCTCAAAGCAGTGATGAGTTTGTTTTAAAGACCAAATGAAATGTTAAGTTGCCTTGTTCAATTTTAAACCAAAAAGAAGATGATAAAATGAGGGTTCAATTTTAGTCCCGTTTGAGCATTCATTTTAAACCCAAATGAAATTTAGTGAGGTCCTAGAGAAAAAAGTAAAAAGTATAAGAAATTGGGTTATAATTTCCCCAACTAGGCGTCGCTATTTGGGATAACATCACTTTGGTGAAAATGGGTGTCGCTCTACAAAAAGAATAGAGAGCATGATAGTGTCACAATTTTTTCAGGTGTCATCATTTGAAAATATTTGATACCTCTATATTATACTAGCATTTCCATTTTTTTAATCGACGTTGGTGCATTTAATCAACGTCGTAGTTTGAAATTGAGATATTGTTGTTGTAATTTATTTGGGCGTCACTGTTTCTTGCAAAAAGAAAAACGAATAGAATTCGAGATAGAAACTAGTTAAATTATTGATTTTCACTCCTAGCGCCAAAATGTCAATCGAGGATATTAGTATGGGCCGATCATGCTTGATCCATGATGAATCAAAGCATAATGTAGCCACTAATACTCAATCTTCAGACAATATCATTCAAATTAGAGATAAATTAAACATTTAGTGAAATGAAGCATTCTAAATATAAAAACATTGAAAAGCCTATTCTACTCCATTTGAAACTTATCCTATTTTGGAATTGGTGTCATGTTGATGTGGAACAACGACCCTTTCCCAATATTGTGATCAGTGAGCTTGTTTCAATCAATTCTATTGAAGAGAATCAATGAAACAGTTGTGATGAATGGATGAAAACATGATTTATGCTAAATTGAACATGATATAAGCTAAATATAAGATAATCTAAGCTAATTCTAAGCTAAAAGATTCAAACCCTAATTTATAAACAAGCTAAGATGGATGCATGAAAGCCATTAATGGAAGATTAAAGCTAATATGCAACTAAATATGATAAAATATGCTAAATGTAAGTAAAGTATGAGTGTGAGTGTGAGTGAATTCAACAACATAAGTTTTCAATTGAAAGATGGATCCATTTGTCTCCAAATAGTGTTCTATTTATAGGAGAGCAAATGAGAAATGAAGGGTTGAGATAAAAAAAGATCAATCAACGGTCAAGGATGAAAGGAAGAAGAGGCATGGATCATGGATTCTCATCAATGGGTGAGAATGCAAGATGGGATTTAATCAGGGGTTCCCATTTGTTCCAAACAAACACACTTTTGACCTGCACACACAGGTCACAAAGTGACTTTCCCAAGAAGTCACAAGTTTAGCTTGCTCAAGAAGCCAAGTGAGAATATCCCTTTTTCAAATGATTGGAGGAGAGTGAATATTCCTTAGAATATTCATGGGTGAGGAAATAGATATTTTTCTAATTAAAAAAAAGGTTTAATTGTGCAAAAGGGGAGGGAATATTCCATGGGAATATTCCCCTTTTGGATGAAAATTAGATTAATTGTTAATTAAACAAGGTTCAATCATACAATTAGGGGTTTTGGAGGAATAAAGTGATTTTAATTAAATTAAATGATTTAATGAAATGTGGAAAGGTGAAATGACATTTAATTAAATAACTTAGGGTTATTTAATCAAATAAGATGACTTAGGGAATTAAATTAAATACTTTGATTTATTTAATTTAATGAGATGAAATGTTAGTGTGAAAGGGGTGAATCAACCTGTTAAATGTTAGGTTAATAGATGAAAATGATGCAATTAATTAATTAGCTAGGCTAATTTAATTAATTAAGTGAAAAGAGGATGGGTTAAAAGAGGAAATGATGTTAGTATTACTTGATTCAAGTGTATGATATCATTTAGGACAGATTTCAATGTCTACAGTGGTGATTAAATCATCAAATTTCTTTGTAAACAAAAGAGCCAAAACCCTCTCCTCTATTATTGATGATGTGGAGAAGAGTCTCCTTGAGAAGGGATAAATGAGCTTCAAGTTTGAGCAAAAAAGAATCATCAAGGTATTTACATTTATAACCAAAAGCCAATAGAGGGTCAAACCAAAGCAAAAACTTTCACATCGTGAGGAGATGAAATGAAGTAAACTAGATGAAAAACACATTCTTTGTAATCTTCTATCTTCACATTCATTTTGCTCAAAGAGATCCATAATTTTGACTACACAAGGATAATCTTTGTCTATTAGGTTGAGGTTTAATCTAATTTACATAGTGCTTATTGTTAGAACAAAGAAGCTTAAATCTTTTTTTGATGGAGTGTTTTCTCTATTTTTGAAGCAATCCCTAGTTGATCCATTGGGTTGTGAGATGGTGTTTGTAATAGCTTTTCTTTGGATCTCAATTTCCATTACTTAGTCTTTTCTCCATTCTTTACTTTTATTTTCCATGGTAGTCTATTTGAAACAGCTACATGAGTTTGTTCTCTCTTTGCATGCTTCATTTGCTTGATTTATTTCCATTTCTTTCTTTGGCATATTCAATTGGAATTTTTATTTTTGGAGAGTTAAAAAATCTATTGTATATAACTCATCAAAAGAGGACAAGATGGAGACCATTTTTGTACCATAACAAGTTTGAATGGTAATCTATCTATTAATTTTAGGAATGAATAGTTGATTTCAAGTATTAAGCTTGAAATGGTTAATATTGATAGCTTTTGCCACGTTCTCCACAATCAAATAAGATTCTCCATAATTTTATTACTAGTTTTCAATGTAACATAACCCAATAGATCACTCACATTTTCTCCTTTAGTCATTCTTTGCTCTCATCACATAATTTCACTAGCTTGGTTCACCTCTAGGATTTTCCCTTTATATCATTCTTCACATATAATTTCCTTCATATTAGCTATAACAAGTCTACAATAATATATGAAATTGACTACAAGTAGAAGCCCTCCATCATTTGTGTATCTCAAATGGATTGAAGCATGGTGTCAACCAAAAATCATAATGACATGATAAATAAAAGTGTTGAACTCTTTTGTTATTAAATGAAAAATGATTGCACTTGTCCTTTATTATATGTCATTGGGTAGAGGTATCAAGTGACTTGTCAAAATTTATTTACCTCTTATGTCATAAAAATATAAGTCTATTTTTTATATTGATTTCCTTGAGAATCATTTTCTATTCTTATGCAAATAAATTTTGGTTGCAACATTGTGCACACCAAATATAAAATTATAATTATGGCAAGGGGAACATTTTTGGTTATACCTCCTTTTCTAGAATAGTTTTATCCATTTATTCTATTCCAATGGCCCCCACAATTTTTATATTGCACTACCTCTAGGTATATTTAATGGTATACTTTTCCAATTCATGTCCTGTGCAATCCATTACTTTTCCAATGAAATGTTCAATTTCCTTAAAAGGAAAATTCCCCATCACCTCATATACTATATTTGCACTATTATTTAACTCATTGTCACTAAAAAATATTCAATAGATAGTTGATATATCTATATAGAAAACCTTGACTCACAATGAACAAGATTTCCTTTTCATAAATTAGAATTTTGCTCCTCAAAATTTGTACCTTGCAAGAAAAAGTGGCATTTTACATTATGATGATTTAATACATGCCAATGTTTTCTATTTGCAAACTATAACTAGTAACCAAAGTTAACATTTGTATGCAAGTTATTACTAAATACATTCTATAACTAAATGTTACAATTCCTCATTCCAACAGATCCACGTTTTCCATCCTCACTACCATACAAATACAAACTAAAACACAAGGCATGTACTAGCTACTATGTGGTACTTGTTTTCTCTTGTAGCATACTATGAGTGAAATGAAATCCACAAGACACATGATGGATACAACCATCACCATCAAGAATATTCATAAGCCACACATTTGTTGAAATATTTTGGCATGTTATTTGTGTCATTGCCTCTACAAGGAATCTACAAAGAAAATAAAGACAATACATTGAAAATAATATTTTTATACTAGGTTTTTTGTCACTTTGAGGGGGAAATCCTTCTAATAAAATATAAAATTCAATCACAATATTCAATATGCTTCTCTCTTGCCTGAATAGCACTAGATATTGGTAACAACTAAAAACAACTATTGACATCCCTTGCATGTGGAATAAATACTCTTCTAATTGATTAACATGGTAACTTACAAAGAATATTCACTCAAATATTTGTTTAATAATACATATATGATGAATGAGGGTCTTGGCATTCCCTCTTCCCTTAGAAAACCATTTTACTCAAATCTTGAGACGTAAAAACTATGAAATAATGGTAGCTGGCTCTCATGTTCATTTTTAAGGTGCATTCCTTGCTATTGGACCTAAACCTCATTGTGTGAGTGTGAATTTACCTCTCATGGGTATCTAATATTGTTGCAAGTTTACAAAAGAGTGACCCCTCATCTAATATTTGAAGGGATGTTTACACTAGTGTAATCTAGCCAATAAATTTCTTGAGGTAAAAGACATGGAAGACTAGGGGGATTTTGTAGTAGGTGGGAGGGCTAGCTAGTAGGCCAATCCTTGATGTTTTTCATAACTTGATAAGGGTCATAAAATTTGGGGAAACTTATGAATCATATTTTCTTGCAAATATGATCATGTAGACTTATAGACGCAAAAAGAAAAAATCACGACTTCAAAATGTTACTCAGACTTGTGTTGATTAATGAGCCTTAAAATTGACTAGTTCTCCTACCGTGTTTCATGTTTTTTTTATCTTATTTCTTCTAAGCTTTAAATACATTACCAAAACATTTGTATATTCCTTAAAGTATTTCAAAGCATTTAAAGGTGATATATGTTGTCTTAATGAATGTATGTATGAATTTTAGATGTCTATAAGTTTAGTAGAATTTATTGATTAATTATAATTATTAAATTTGAAATGTACCTTAAAGAATAAGACTAACCCTTGTAGAAAGAGACATTTCAACCCGTTGCGTAAGGATTTCTAGTCCACAACAAAGGGGTGATGGTTCAATACAACAGAGGAGTCGACTAACTACAACATCAACATATTTTCAAAATGAGATGAAGGCAACAGTTGGAGGATGTGGACATGGGTATCCATGTGGCACTCCATCTTCTCAATAGAATTGGAGGAAGAATATGTTCTAACAAGGGATGGTAGTTATGATAATGGCTATTTTTTCTAGCATGTTCTTGTGTTATAACAACCTTCTTCAAAGATGTAGAATCCATATTTGTTTTCTACACTCTCGCTTCCAGTAGTTGGCTATTTTTTTGTTAAGATTTAAGACTCAATCCTCTTCCTATCTTCTTGGAAGAGTTGATGTTTGTTATTATTTTGTTTATAGTCTTATAATAATTAGACTCTAACACACCCTATTTAAGAAGGTGTTCTGTTGAGATACCGAGGATGTTATGTTACATGCTATATCTTTGCATAAGATTAGACTAAATATCAATTTTATATATTCTATTTGATGTCTGATATATTAAAATAAAGATATTTTTTCTTGTCATATGATTTTCCGAGTAATTGAAGAGATACTATATGGAACACAACTCAAGCAAGGGGTTCTTGTTGTACTGCACATTCTAGATAGTAGTTCATTAGTTAGATTATGCATTGTAATTTTTGAATTTCATTTTTTTAGTTTACATTGTAATTCATTGCTACCTTGAGATTTCCAATTTAAGACTTTATTTTATATTTTTTTCAATGATCAAGTTAAGTAAAGTACATACATCATAAGGATTAATCAGTTATAGTTTATAGAGTAATAGGTACCCGTAGCAACTAGCAGTAACCAAATTGCTTACTCTGTTTCTTTGATAGAAGTTATTTCAAATTTATTCTATTATTCATCTATACTCAATCGATTAAAGTTAGGATTCTTGAATGCACATACAGTACCAATATCATCTAAAGTCTATGGCTCTCTAGTTGACAATTGAATGAAGCCTCATTTTTTAACAATGAACCGATTAATATGAGGGTTCTTCAAGTCTGTTAATCTGTGTGTATGATCACCTACACAAGTTAATTAAAAATTAGGGGAAGATCCACATTGATCTTGGTGCTACTTCATATGCTTATGTTCTTACTGCAAATTTTCCTCAAGGTTTTTAAGAACATGTAATCTTTGGTATAAGGAACTATTAGCAAATTGCATCTTGAAAACTCTAGAACAAAAGAAACCAAAGGAGGCAAAGGATGATTGTTGAGTCATTTTGGTGGCATTGTGATAATTGATACTGTACCACCAATTTTCTAGAGATGACCAACAAGCCCATTATCCTTGCTCCTTGGATGAAAAATAATAAAGGTGTGTTTTTAGGAATTTGTTTACAATCTCTATTTGACCATTTTTATGACAATGGTTTGTAGAACTCATTTTCAGCTACGTTCCATGCACCTTAAATATTTTTTGTGAAAATTTAGTAGTGAAGGTAGGAGCTTAGTCACTCACCATGGAACATGGCATACCATGTATCTTGAAAATGAGTTTACTTAGTGAGGTGCTCCACAATCATCAAAATGAATTTTTTTCCATCCAAACTTAGCAAGCTCAATAATGGAATCCATGGAAATATCATCCCATGTTGTGTCTAGAATAGGAAGAATTGTAAGATCTAGGAGTTTTGATTGCTTCATCCTTGTTATATTGGAATACATCACATTAAATGAGTTTTTTTATCAATCTTTCTCGAGTCCATCGTAGAAAAATATTTTCTTGACATGTTCAAAATTTTAAAAAAAATCAAAGTGACCTATTAGGGATGAGTGGAGTACAAGTAACTATTGCTTGAGATTGGAGTTGCAACATACATAAATTTATTTGCATTGAAAATGGAGTTGGTTCCAATTTCCAAATAATATTTTGTAGTTTGGGATCTACCTCTCATTCTTGATAAACCTCCTTAAACCAATTTATAACCAAAACCAAAAGGGAGAAAATTGTCCATTCTTCTTATTTATGAGAAAGTGCATCAACCACACATATTTGTGACCATTTCATTGTTCTAGGGAGGATACTTAGTGACATAAGAAATGTTTGAGGTTGTTATGATCAATTTTGATTTGGAATATTTGACCCAATACACACATATACTATGATAGAACATCGTGTAAGATAGCCATCATATCTTTTTCATAGGTCAATCTAGCTAAATTGTTCCTAGTAAATTGCTTGCTAGTGAAAGCTAGAGGTTGATCCTTGTACATAAAAACCACTCCCATTCTTGTCCTTGAGGAATTACATTATAGGATGAACATTTTTTTATAAAATTAGTTACTGCTAGGATTGGGGTAGAACACATAGCAACTTTGAGGGCATGTAAAGATTATTTGAAATCCTCATTCCAAATAAAGGAGTTTTTTTTTAGTAGGGATATGAGGGGTCCTACAATCTTATTATAATATTTGAAAAATTTACAGTAATATCCTATCAAACTTAAGAATCCACAAAGAATCTTCATAGACTAGGGTCAAGACCAATCCTACACGACCTTAATCAATTTTGGATCATTGTGCATACTTTCTTGGAAAAAATATGGCCCAAATACTCCACTTCTTGGACGCCAAAGAAAAAATTGGAGTTCTTAGAAAAAAGAGAATAATTTTGTAAAACCTTGAGAGTATGTTCCACATGCTTGACATGATTAACCCAAGTGCAACTCTAGATGAGAATGTCATAAAAAAGAACTATAATGAACTTGCAAAGGTATCCCTTTGCATTCATCAAAATTTGACATGTAGAGGGAGCATTAGTTAGGGCCAAGGGAATCATTATAACTCATAGTTACATTCATGGGTGTGGAAAACCATTTTAGGAATGTCTTATTTGACTCAAATTTGATGGTAACTAGAGAAAAGGTTCAATTTGGTAAAAAAATTGGATCCACACTTTTCATCTAATAAATTATCTATAATGAAAATGAGGAAATTGTCCTTGATGGTTAGTTTAATGAGATCCCAAATATTAGGATACATCCTCCAATTTGCATCTTTCTTATAAACTGTCACTACATGAGCTAAATATAGATTTATAATTGGTTTGATTACCACAACTTTCAGTAATTCTTTTGCCATTTTTTAATCTCTTTCTTTTTCTCAAAATGATGTCTGTAGACACCTAAACGTGACTAATGCATTTTCATCTTGTCACTTCATCATTATCCTTATCATTTCTTCTATCCATCTTAATTAAATAATTTTTAATTATTTAATTAAACTAATATTTCCTTCTTTTAATCCATAATAATTTTTAATTATTTAACTATCTTAATATTTTTATCATATTTATATTAATTAAATAATAATTCACCATTTATCCCTTTCCCTCCAACATTAATTAAAATCAAATTTCAAATTTATCTTTTCCTCTATAATTAAATAATTTTCAAAAGATATTTAATTAGCAAATAATCCTCTTTTAAACAAATTAAATATTTTATTCTAAAACAAATAAATAATATTTATTTATTTCTCCACCCATCATTTTGAATTAAATATATTTATTTATTTAATTGTTCTAACTTTTCCTCCATCAAAATTCAAATTATGGGTCTTACCCTGTCTTGAATTTTTTTATCCATTGATTTTACAAACTAATCTCTACCATTGATCAAATATCAAGTGAAGCATATAAATATGAAGCTTTCATTTCATTCAAACCCCCTGATACTCTTATCATTCTAGCACTCTTTGATCAAAAGCACTCAAGCATTATCCAACATTTATCATTATCTTTGTCAAGCATAGGTATTAATTATCTTTGAACATTTATCATTATAATTGTGCCATATCATTATTGTTCTTTCATAGTTTGTTACTTTGAAGAGCAAAAAAAAAATGGAGCAAATCAAGATCTTAGCTATGATGAATCTGCTTATTATTTAAATTCTATATTCTAAGCCAAGATCTTGACCTTCATTGCATTATTGTGAAAATGTGAGTTTTCATTATGGTTCACATTTGCATCATCCACATTTTGGCATGCCTGATGGGACCCACATCGTAGATTTAATAAGGAATTTTGCAATATTTGTGTTTCTTTGAAGTTATAAGTCAACTTTTTGCTTTCAAATCAATTCACGATGCTAAAATTAACCTTTCACATTTGGATTTGGGATTTAAAATAAACAAGTTTCTTTAAATCCACAAGATCTACTTACTTATGCTCTCCTCTCATGCCTAGTGGTAATCTCGAGGATAAAAAAAGTGATCTTATTTTTCTTTTTAGGAGGCCTGCTTAGAGAAGTGATCACTCTAGGTGACAACCTCAACTCCTATGTTCTGATGGACTATAAACAGCAAGGATGAATCAAAATACACGTGGAATATTTTCAATCTTGACTAAGCTTATAAGAAATTTATACCTCAGAGAGAAGTGAAGGTGGAGAGTGGGTTACCCTTTCCTCCTAGTTGTTTGGCAATATTCCCTTTCATCTACAAATTAAGGCCTCACGTACCCTTGTTGTATATTTGGAGAATACCGTTATTTGATCTTGTGAATCCTAGTTAAAAAACTTATTTTCCATACCCACTTGAGTAGGCTTGTTGATGTGTCATATGTGTTTGATTTTCTAGTTCATCGATCTTCCACTTGAAATTGGAGTGGGGATATCCTTCCAAAATTGAGCCTAAGAATTTTCTTATTTATATAATTTCTTTGAGTGTTTATCTTTTAGTATAAATTAAAAAATTTCCAAAATAATCAAGGAAACATTCAAACAAAAGAATCAAAATCAAACAAATCAAGAAAATAAGAAAAATATTTTCTTGCACAACTTTCAAAACTAGGTCTTGAAATCATTGTGCATTTTCAGTTATTTCAATTTTTGAGTGCATCTCTTTCCAAACAAAATTGGTCAAAATTAAAAACTAAAACCAATTTAACATTGTCAAACTACTAAAGCAACGCTTTTGGTTACTTTGAGCCGCTTTTGGTCCATTTCGGGCCGCATCTAGCATATCTTGCAGTGCTTTTGGGCAATTTTGTAGAGCATGTGGTCTATCTTGCAACACTTCTAGATTATTCCACTGTTCTTTTGGCATATTCTAGGCCTCTTTTGTTCACATATAGTGTTCTTTAAATTTCCAAAAAGAGTCAAAATCAAAATATATCAAAACATCAAAATTCTAAATAAACATAGCTTAAACTGATCTTTCATTAGCATTGTCTTATTTTTCTTGATACTATTTGAGGAGTAGAAATATTTTAGGTATCTTATCTTACCATTATCAAATTTTATCAAAGTTTAAATTGGAACTCCTATCTTATATCTTTATCTTACATCATTTGCGGATATACTAGATTGAGAGCTTCAAAGCTACTCTTGAGTTGGAAACCTCCACTCTTTATCAAGTTTTCTTAGAATCATAAGTCTAGTTCAAGTGCACTTTATCAATCTTGATCTTTATCATCTTGCTTGGACTCACAAGTCTATTTCAAGTAAGAATCTATCATTTTATCAATCAATATCAGTATTATCATTTGGATATCTAATTAACTTTGGTCTATTTTGGTTTTGAGAAACAAGCATCAAAATTGTTGAAAAAAAATCTTATTTTATCTAAGTTCTTATTTTGCATGTCAATTACAAGATCTCAATACAAGAAAAATATGGAATCCCTTCAAAAAGAGTCAAACATTCAAAAAAGCATGGGTTTGGGTCAACATGAGCATGGAAAATCTTTGAATCCACCCTTCTTTCATAATAAGCCTTTAAGGGTCTCTTATACAGAGGATGGTCAAGACCCCTCATTTGAAAATATTAAGAATTTGAGAAAGACCCTAGAGCAATGAGAGTTTTGAAATGTCTATTTGAGAAAATCATCATCACTAACTTCAAGTATTAGCTCAAAAAGGTGCCAAAATACATGCTCACCTTATCTAGGATGTAGATCTTACTACTCCTGAAATGGGGCTAGAAACAAGTTAACCTAATCCAAATCAAATATCAACATAAAAGGTGGTTGCTACTTTCACATATTCACCACCATCTCCACATAATACATCAAAATTTTAATGGAAAACATATCAAGAGATACTTCAAGATAAATTTACATTAGAACAATCACCTATCTTTGCTAAATCTTATTTGAACATGGGTACCTCAAACTTGCAACATCTACCCATTCCACCAAGTCAACCTCAACATCATTACATTCAACCAAGTCAACCTCAACAACAATAAATTCAACCAAGTCAACCCCAACAATATCATATTCCTCTAAATCAACACCAACAAAAACGTCAACATCAACAACAATATCACAGTCATACAAGTGCACCTCCATCAACATCTATAAATGAATCAGCTCAACAAATGCAAGAGTTACAACAAAATAAAGCAAACATGATGGTGGTGCAGATTTGTGGTACCTCATGGTTTCTAGTCTTTTTGCCTCCATGTTCTTCATTTTTGGTGTCCTAATAAGGGTTTTTTGATAAGAGTGTTTTCTAGTGCTTAAACCTTATTAAAACATTAAGTCTAGGCAATGTTGCAATTATTTTTGTTATATTTTCATGTTGATCACCTCTATCAGGTTACTCGCCTTTAGATTGTCATTCAAGGGTTATTCCCTCATACCTCTACCAGCCCTTTGAGTTAGGTGACCGAGCACTCCCTTTTGCTCTATGGTTTTGAGTGCCTCGGGTTCCATGGGACACACATCGACATATCACATAGATCCTTAGATTTTTGATTCTCGGTCCCTTAGGCCGCTTGGTCTCGTGGATGTCATTAAAATCTCTCATTCATTCATTCGATTTGGGGAGGATCTTATTTTGTCTTTTTCTCCATTTGTGAGTCCTCAAAATAGTGACACGCATATCGCCCTAATAAATAATTCAAGGACTAGTGTTCGTTGCTTATGTTTTGTCAAGCCCCTTTCCATCATTCATGACTAGTCCCTTCACTCCCTAGTTGCCTTAAGTTTTTTTAAAGGCACGTGCATCAAAGGTCTTTATGTATAGCGAAAGCTCTTCACTTCGCATAGCCTCTCCTAACACATTCGCTCTTGCGAGTTAGCAAAAAGCTGACACATATTAGAGCACATGTTCATTTTCATCCTAATGGGCGGAGCGTGGTAGACTATGTCATTGGTTCACAAAGCATTATACCAAGGGTAAAAGAGTTGGAAATAGGGAGCTGTCCTATAGAATTAAAATCTGATCATAGCCCTATTTATATAAAGCTTAGTATGAAAGACAATGTCCAGCAAAAAGCCTGTACGCAGCCATACAAAAGGGGCAACCTTCAAGACAAAATTCTTATAACTGACGAGAATCAGAACACATTTAAAAGAATGCTGGAAAAACAGTTAAAGGAAATAAAAAATGTTAGCAGCCCAACCATAAATCAAAGCATTATAAACAGTGACAAACTGATGACAATCATGCACAAGGCTCTCATAGATTGCAAAAGGGCTAAGGGTAGAAGAGGCTCCAAAAATAGCTTTCCAGCGAACCCATGGTACGACGAAGAGTGTAAGGTGGCTAAAAGGAGGCTAAAAATACCTGGCTGCAAACAAATAAACAAAAAGTTGTATGAAAAATTAGTAAGATCAAAAAAAGAGGAATACATGATAGTAAGAAGGAGGGAGCTAATCTTTCTTGGGAAACATAATCCAAAGGATTTTTGGAGAGAATTGCAGCAGGCTAGAGGTACTACAGAAAATAATATTACGGACATTCAATGGCTAGAATACGCAAAAAAGTTGTATGAAAGAGACCAAGAAAAAACCCACCCTCCGATAATTAATTCTAATGATAAGCTCTTCTCCACAAAGGATATCAAGGGTGGTATTAAAGCTTTGGCGGTGGGCAAGGCTCGAGATATTGATGGGTTACAAGCTGAATACTTGAAATGGGGATTAGAGCTCTTGGCACCACATATCAAAAAGATTTTCAATAGGGTCATTCAACATGGTTTCCCAACAAACTGGACCACGAGTGTTGTTATCCCTCTCCACAAGAGTGGGGATGTCAACAACCCGTCAAATTATCGCACCATAATGATTAACCCTCTTTTTGGGAAGCTCTTTGGGAGCATGGTGGAGCGAAGAATCAGTCGTTGGGCCGAGAAGGAGGGTAAGAGGGCGAAAGGGCAAGCGGGTTTCAGACCAAAACATTCTACTATTGACCACTGCATTACCCTCAGGCACATGGTTGAAAAAGTTTGGGATAAACAAGGTGGCGAGGTTTTCTGTTGCTTCGTTGACTTCAAAAAGGCTTTCGATACAGTCCCTAGAAATAAACTTTGGGACAGAATGGAACAACTTGGGATTCCAGAAAAATATAGGGCTGCTGTCCATAGGCTTTATGAGCAGGTGGGGGCCAAAATTAGAACAAAGGCAGGTCTTTCCGAGTGCTTTGGGAGTGACATTGGAGTCAAGCAGGGCTGCCCTTTGTCCCCTACTTTATTCGGGCTATACATAGACAAGCTAGAAGAGTGGTTGGACAAACGGGGAGGAGATGGTGTTCTTTTGGCCACTTATGTGATCAAGTTGCTGTTGTATGCGGATGATCTTACTTTAATGGCAAATTCCGAAAATAGTCTTCAAGAGCACCTAAAAGCTTTGGAACTTTTCTGTCAAGATGTGGGGATGCAGGTCAACATCAGCAAGACCAAGGTCATGATATTTACGTTGAAAAGAGCCAAAAAACAAATAAATTTTGAGTTTGAGGGAAACACTTTGCAGGTGGTGAATGAGTACAAATATTTGGGACTAGATTTTTGTAACAATCTCAATTGGGAGGCGTGTAGGACGAAAAGAATTCAAGGGGGTTGGAAAGCTCTTTACCTACTCCAAAATAGATGTAGGTCAGCTGAGTTATGGGATTGGAGAACAAAAAAGAAGCTTTTTGGGCTGCTTGTTACCCCGGTGGTTCTTTATGGCTGCGAAGTTTGGGGCAGCAGCACGTCAGCTGTAAAATGGAAACAAATAGAAAGACTTCAAAAGCACTTAATCACAAGTAATTTCAAAATAAAAACTACGGTCCCTTATGAGATTGTTTTAGCTGAAGCTGGGGCCTTTCCAATGGAAATGGCAGCGTTAATTCACTTATTAGGCTATTTGCAAAGAATAGAGAATATGGAAGAACATCGTTGGCCCAAAACTGTGGTGGAAGAAGAATTAACTAGAAGGAAGAACACGTGGATGAAACAAAATGTCAAGTGGATGGGAAAATGGGGGATCAACATGCAAGAGTGTCCAAGCAAAAAAGTCGAGATGAAAAGGTATGTAAAAGAGAAAGTCAAAAACACCATGTGGTTGAAGCAACTTGGCCGGAAGAGTGAGCACTATGTTTTGCATTTTAATCCTACTTGTGATCATGAACAAAAATTTTACATAGGGGCAGATATAAAATGGAAGGCTAAAATGCTGATAGCTCAGTTGAGAACTAGCTCGCATCGTTTGAGATGCGAAACAGGAAGATGGAAAATACCCAAAGAGGGGTGGTCGGATAGAATCTGTTGTTTCTGCTCTTCGGGTTTAGTGGAGACAGAGTGGCACTACGTTATGGAGTGCAAAGCTTATGAGGACATCCGATATTGTTACTCAGATTTGTTAAAAGTCAAATCATTAGCGGCTTTGTTTGAAGAGGAAAAGATTGATAAAACTGCAAGTTACTTGACCAAAATTCACAGTAGAAGAAACAAAATCAGCAAAGAGATTGAAAACAACAGTAGGTAGTTTGGTGCGGCGGTTTTGTTGTATTGGCAAAGGCGGTTTGCCGGTTTTATTTCTTGGGTCCCATAGACTGGCTGGTCTCGCGGACGTAATTAAAATCATTCATTCATTTTCATCCCTAAAGCTAAGGATTTCATGGGGTGATGGTGAGCTAGCTTGTTTCTTCCTACGAGTCCTTGAAATGATGCCAAGTGTCATCACCACGTTGTTTTGCGAAGATTTTCTATTTTTTGTTCTCTTTCTCCCACGAGTCTCTGAAATGGTGATGCATGTCTGCATAACGATAAAAGGGGGTGTCATTTTGTGAAGGAAATTTTAAATTTTTGTGACCATCGTCGATCTTGAGATCAACGACCCAAATTCAAATCTATCAATGGCTAGGCACTCCATTTCACGAGAACGCTTGTAGTAATGGCTGAGCGATATTTTCAGCTACTAGGATTGAATTTTTCTGTTGTAGGGATTATTCT
The DNA here is from genome assembly GCA_007258455.2 of Sequoia sempervirens. Classification (NCBI taxonomy): domain Eukaryota; kingdom Viridiplantae; phylum Streptophyta; class Pinopsida; order Cupressales; family Cupressaceae; genus Sequoia; species Sequoia sempervirens. The sequence goes on along the minus strand of VDFB02008811.1, from coordinate 36,960 downwards.
TCACAGATTTCCATGCCATATTCAATGCAAAAGCAACACCCATACTTCTTTATGTATGGAAGGGACATTCCTCCTATTTCAGACCTGATTTCATGGCAGATTTTGTAGCTCTCTACTTTGCACTTATATAGAACATTCAATACAAAGGCATGGAATGTACACCAGGGTTTTCCAGGCCTATTTCAGCATGAGATCTGATGGCTAGCTCCTCTACCCTCAATCGAATTAGATTTTTGTTGACTGCAAACCCTAGTCAAGTTAGGGTTTAGTGTTTTGTTTTTGAGTTATATGCCTAAACTATAAAGGCCAGTTTTTTTTTCTTTTCTAAGGGTTAGATATTTTGTTCAAACATTGTTCTAGAGATAAAAGGTTGTAGAACCAGTAGAGAGACGTATGCACGGGAAACTTTATGTTTCAAATATTCAGTTTTGGGTATAGATATTTTGTATTGTAACGATCTTGATTGGATCATATGCTTGTAATAGCATTTGTAAACTTGAAGAGTGAATGATTATAGGTAGAATCAACCTTAGAAAAGTGTCTCCTCATGTGTGTAACATGTGTTTCCTAATGCATCATTGATTAGTTTTTCAAAGAGAAGTTTGTAAAATTTGTACAAAGTTTTTTCAAAGTATCTGTTCAATATAATAAAGGAAATGTATGGGTATGTTTGAGGATTAATAAGTAGATTTTCTTTATATTCTGCAACCATCTATTGTTTTTCCTAAGTGCATATGTAGAGCTTAGCTTACTTGTGCAGTTAAAAGGGAATAGTCTTTTGTAGTGACTTGATTAAGTCATCACCTTGTTTTAGTTATTTCATATATGGTAAAATCTAGAGACTCCATGGCTCAAATGGATATAGGAACTAGTATGTAGTTGTTTTCCTTTCCTACCATTTTGAACATCCTCCTAACACATAAAATTAAGGAAGCTTTAAAGTTTTACTTTAATTTATGTTGTATCTGTTTGTAAGATGCCCAACCTTACCTGTCCTAACTAGCACATAGCTATATTATGACACCAGTATTGGGATACACTGTGCAGTGGGCATATTTTTTTGTAAGGTATTGAATAGTGTTGCAATTTACCAAATTGACATCTTAGGGAATACCTCCCTTAGTATTGCAAAGCCAAAAGTGAAGGAGGTTTTACCCACCTCAACTATTGGTCCTTAACTGTCCAACTTGAATATAGGTTTGTGGTAATTATCCAAATTTGACACCTTAACACTTAGAAGGTTATCAACCTTAGGGATTTGGGACGAACAATTTAGATCACCAAAAAATTGGCATCATTGCCAAGGATAGATTGTAAAAGATAAATTTCAAAGGATTTGGTGATAGTCTAGGAAAGTGTTGGCTATTGGTTTGAGGTCAAAGGTCTATTGGTTTCAAATATTTTCTCCTTCAGGAGTGGTGAATCCATTGAAAAAGGATCTAGAAATTTACAATAGAAGATCAAAAATGGATAAAGATTAGTGTTCTGAAGGTAAAAATGTTCCTAAAGCTAGTTCTACTGGTGCAAGAAGATGAAAAGAAAGTTGGAAATCTAAAAATCCAAGTACCCTTTACATAATTCAAGAAATATTGAAAAGTTGAGTATTTTAGGTAGAATAAATATTTTTAAGGATTTTGATTAGTATACATTAGATGATTTAGTTGATAATAGGGTTAGAACCACTAGAAGAAATTATAGGCATGATTACAATATATATGGAAATGAAATAAACCCTAGAGCAGAGAATGTAACTATGGGTATGCCTAAAGTCACCCCTAAAATAAACACTAAGCTTCAACCTTTGAGAAACCATAAAGAGGGTAGACATGAAACTCCTCAATCTTTCAAACATGAGGTTGAAACTCCATTCCAAGATGATGACCCAAACAATCTTATTGATCTTATTGATCATCTCAAAGAAAAGGCAGTGTGAAGTAGAGGAAAAAATTGTAGAAAGACAAGCCTATTTTTCTCAGCTTAACCAACATCAAAATAATGCTTAGCCTGAAAATGTTACACTAGTTGTCCCAATTTAGTAGGTGCCTATTGCTCAAAAAAATTAAGGTAGAATGATGGAGTTAACCGTAGGAGGCAAGCTCAAGTATTTTCCCCTATTAGGTCATCATTAGGATTAGAAAGGTATAGACAATTGGATTTTTGTGGTATCTAAAATTATCCTAATCCATTTCCAACTAAGATCAAAGGAAAAGTACCAAAATTCCAAGGAAATAATGTTGTCACTAGTGAGGATCACTTAAGGCATTTCATTGATGTCATTGCTGAATATGAAATTGAAAATGAGGATGTCATGATGAAGCTATTTTTTCAATCATTGGAGGAAAGTGCAAAATAATGGTACAAGAGTATTCCATATAGCAACATAGACTCACATGATTAGTTTATGGGTGTTTTCTTATTGCAATATGGTGAAAGAGTGGATCCCAAATTTTCTATCCATGAGTTAACCACCATCAGAAAAGGAGTTAATAAACTTGTTGTTGATTTCAACAACATATTCATTATGGCAATGAGGAAAGTGCCTCCCTAGGTAAGGTCAAATGAGCCTATGTTCCTAGTTCTATATTGTGGAGATTTTGATTCAAAATTAGGCTGTCTTTTAAGAGTTGAGAACTCGAAGGCCTTGAGGGAAGCATATGCAATGGCTGTGAATATAGAGAGTAATTTGAAGGAATCTAGGAAATACATCAGGAGAGTTGATATAAAACTTTTGAAACCAAGTGTAGCAACTTCTAACAAGCCTCTCACTGCTATAGAAAAAATAGACAAGCTAATGGGAGCCATGAAAGATCTTTCATACATGGTGGTAAAGAATGAAAAATGTATGTCCTCTAATGCAAATCCTACACATTTCAATGAGGGTCAAAGGTTACACAATAGGCCTTATAATCATGACTGGTCCAAAAGACCTAGAGGTAATGACAAGCAATCATCACCATTAAAATTAAACCAAAAGTACAATGAGAGACATTCCCTTGATCCCTTGAGGAAGGATCATGTGAATCTTTAGCAAGAATCATTTTGGTGTGATATATGTTATTTTCCTCATGATCAGTCCATGTTTGTTGTTGGAGCTACACTTGATGAAGAAAGAGAGTTCCAAGAGTTGAGGGTACACCCGGATGTTATGATGATGCAAATATAGATCAATTGGATACTTATGAGGCTGAGGAATTTTGTCAAAGTGATCATGATAGCAGCCATATTCCTTTTGAAATTTTAAGTAGATATTTTGAACAACTTAAGGAACAAATGAGACAAATATATAATAAATCAAAGCCCTCTAAAGAGGATATCAAATCTCTCACTAATGTTGTTGTGATTCAAGTACAAAGTGATTATCAACTCAGGAATAGAAAGTTGGGTGCCAAGGATAAATGAGATGATGTTGCTAGTCCGAACAAATCATCTGAACATTTAAACAAGGGAAAGAAAAAGGAATCTGATTCAGAAAATGAAATCGATAGATCTGCAAGAAATTCCCCACTGAGAAAGAAGATGCATCAACTAGGAGGTGCACCCATACAAAAGGTGTATGTCCCAAAGATAAAATAGGTTGACATATCAACTACAAGTATGGGAAATCAACAAGTTGTTGAAAATGGTGTACACAAAAAGGTGGTAGAAGAGATTGGAAAAAAGGTAAATTATGTTCATAAGCAACTTGATGTTGGTGATTAGGTAGTGCCTTTCATACCTGATATTAATGTTGTGATAGTCTCATCTTCTACTCTTTTTCCTACATATCAATTGATTGACATGGCTTTAGATTTTAGTCAAACAAAATTTTAGGTGCCATTTAGAGAATTGATGAGGATCCTTGAACACAAAGAGAGGACACTATCATATTTCAATGCCCCTATTATTTTTGATCAACAAGATAAAGCTATAGTTGTTCCCAGTGAAGGAGTAGATAAAGTCAACATACAAGAAATTCCTAAAATTTATCTAGGTGCGGTCTCTATAGGTAACACTCAAACTATTGATTCATTTACACTTATTTGTTGATAAATGGTTGGAAATTTGATTAATGTATGTTAAATTTTGGAGCATCTAGTAATGTGACGTCATTAGAGGTTATGAATCATTTAGGTCTGCAAGTTTCTAAGTCTTATGAAAAATGCTATGCCTTGGATTCTTGAGAGGTAAATGTGATTGGAATATACAAAATAAAAATCCCATAGCTTATAATCAAATTCTTCAATTCCATATCCAACAAATATACATTTCTTTGATTTTGCATCAAGCTTGGTTCTATTTTCAGAATCTACATGTGCAAATGCTTCACAACCGAAGGTCTTGAGAAAAGAATAACTCACCTTCTTACCTGTCCATGCTTCCTCTGGAATACCACAACCCAAAGGATTAGAGGGACCTCTATTGATTAAATAAAAAACAATGTTTACAACCTTTTCCCACATGTTTAAAGGCACCCCAACATGCAATCTCATAGTCTGTGCACGCTCCATTATTGTTCTGTTCATGCGCTCAGCCACTCCATTTTCCTGTGGAGTTCTTGGAACCGTTTTCTACCTATGAATACCATTAGAGGAATAATAGTATTCAAACTCTTTGCTACAATACTCACCACCATTATGAGATATAAGACATTTTAACTTTTTACCTGTCTCATTCTCAACCAAGCTTCTCCATTTCTTAAAAGTTTCAAATACATCAGATTTATGCCTAAGGAAATAAATCCATACCTTCCTTGTTGCATCATCAATAAAAGTGACATAGTATCAATAGCCACCGAGAGAAGATACTTGAGTTGGTCCCCATACATCTATATGCACGAGTTCCAATTTCTCATATTTATTTTGCTTCCCATCCTTGAGAAAACTAACTCTCTTTTGTTTTCCATACACACAACTTTCACATAAATCCATATTAACACATTTCAGACCTGGAAAAAAATTCTTTGAATGAAGTAATTTCATACCTTTTGCACTCATATGCCCAAGTCTATTATGCCACAGTGTTGATTCAGAATCCATAGCAACTGTCTGATTTTCTACCTGCTGAACTGCAGTAAATGTTCCTGAACATTGATTTTTATCTACAATAGCTAAAGTAGAAGGAACCGTATGACTTGTACAAAGATATAAGGTGCCTACTTTAACACCTTTTTCTACCACTAAGGAACCTTTTGTAACCTTCCAATTGTTATCACTAAATGTAACAACATAACCTTCATCATCTAGTTTCCCTACTAATTTTTTTTTTTTTTTAACTTTGGAACGTACCTTACCTCATGTAGTAGCCAATGATTCCCATTCTACAACTTAATCTGGATTCTTCCCTTTCCAACAATCCGACAGGGTTCATTATCTCCCAAATAAACCATCCCAAAATCCCCTTGGACATAATCAAGAAAATAACTTCTATGGGGCGTAGCATGAAATGAAGCCCTTGAATCTAACACCCAAGAATCATCAACATTATCAAGGGAAAGAATCAAAGCATCCTCATCAGATTTATTACTTACCACATTTTCCTCTTTATTTCCTTCCTTTTTGTCTCCTTTATTTTTTCGAGACCAACAATCTTTCTTTAAATGACCCAGCTTACCACAGTACCAACAATCCCTCTTGTCTCTCGATTGGGACCTTTTGTCCTTTGATTTTCCTCATGACTTCCCACGACTTCCTAAATTATTTCCTCTCTCCTTTGTTCTTCCCATGCTTTCTGCATTTAAAACACTACCTGATGTGGATGTTCCACCCAGGCTTTTCCTACGAATTTCCTCGCTCAAAATAACACCAACAACATCATAACATTTCAATGTATTCGAACCATAAACATAATTCCTAACAACCATTACCAAGCTATTCCAACTTTCTGGCAAAGAACAAAGAATCAAAAGAGCCCTAACTTCTTCATCAAAGTTTACATTTACATAAATTAATTGACTGGTAACCGTATTAAACTAATTTAAATGATCAACAATTGACCCACCTTTTACCATTTTCATATTAAATAAATACTTCATAAGAAATACCTTATTTGAAGCAGAAGGATTTTCATATAACTTCACCAGGGTTTCCATCAACTCTTGAGTTGTCTTCATTCTTGTAATATTGAATTCCACCGATTGTGCCAGGCATAAATGAATGGCTCCTAGTGCCTTTCTATCCAAAATTTTCCATTTCTCATCACTCATTGTTGTCGGTTTCTTAGCTATTCCTTCCAATGGCCTCCATAAATCCTTCTAATAGAGATAATCCTCCATCTGCATCTTCCATAACTGATAGTTCTGCCCATTAATTTTATCTACCTTCAATTTACCCTCATCCGCCATTGCTCCCACTTAACCATGAGACTCCCACTCAATTGTGAGACTTTCTTGTAGACAATAATAAAAAACAACCTACTTTGATACCACTTGTTAGGGTTAGAAAACATATATCTAGTAGTTAAATGCAGATTTGATCAATACAACAGAGAAATAAAACACAGAAAAATATAGTAGAAACAAGACAACGTAGAGAATTTAATGTGGTTCACCCAATCCGGGCTACATCCACAAAATCATAGCCATCCAATGATTTTATTATCTAGTGCAAAACTTATTACAATCTCACAAATAATCGCCTTTTTCTCCATACTGTAACTCCCATCCCAACCCCTTATAACAAGCCTTTTAGAAGCTTCCAAAATTAGGGTTTTACAAAGTCATTTTTTTTCTTTTTCGGTATACATGTCAGGTGTACAGTATATCATGATCAGTCGCCGCATACCAACAGTTGCATACCCTAGGAAAGCATTCTCAATGGATATTATCATAGTGGATTTTCCATCTAAGTGGGGTGTATTATTATGAAGGAAATGGGAAGCTTCAATAAGGGTAGACTCCAAATGGATTTATCCTATGCTACCATCCCTATGTGTGGAAAATATGTCCAATTGCATAGAGGGAAGAAAATGATCATTATTGAGAATCCTAATGAAACTAGGAGTGAGATTTGTTACCTTGATATAAAACCCAATGATTTGGTAGGTTACTATGATTTAGTAAATCTTTTTAGCAGATTGATCCTAGTTTGGTACCCTCACATCTTCATCCGGAGGATGTTGGAATTTGGAATATGCATTTTGATGGTGCATGTTCAAGAGAAGATAATGGTGCAAGAATTGTATTGAAGTCCCCTAAGGGAAAATATTACAAGTTCACTTTCAAATTAAACTTTGAATGCACCAATAATGTAGCAGAGTATGAGGCTTTGCTACTTCATCTAAACATGGCTTCTAAATATGGAATCAAATGTATCAAGGTGCATGGTGATTCAAAACTTGTGGTATCTCAGGTTAGAGGTAGCTATATTGCAAAAAAAAGAGGTTAAGAATGTTTAGGAATATTATTTGGGATAGAATTTAGGCTTTTGATGCTTTTAACATTTCCTGGGTGGAGAGAGAAAGTAATTTGGTTGCTCATGTCCTAGTTGCAACAACTTCTAGGTTTGATGTTTCTTCTATTCCCCATCATTGTAACTATGAGGTTGAGATTCTCACCAAGCCTAGTATTCTAGATAATACATATAACTAGCAGGTTTTTTGTGATGATTAAAAAATTTATGAGTTCTTGAAATGCATTGATCATTTTGAAAACCAACAAATTGATTAGAAATCCATGGTGGAGAAAGATGAAGAACGAAAGGAGACTCTTTTTGGGAATGAAATCATTCAACTCAAAACCAATACCATTCCTAAGGGTCTTGTTGCATTGGAGAGAATGTTTGATGATGTTGATTGTTATAAGACCAGAAGTAAGCCTATCAAGGAAGAAGACATTAAAGGTGTAAACTTAGGAACTAAATCAAATCCCAAAAATGGTTTATATTGGTAAAAAGTTAAGACCTGTAGAGAAGAAGATGTTGATTTCATTGCTAAGGGAATATAAAAAAATGCTTCGCATGGTCTTATGATGAATTGAAGTCTTATAAGGAAGATTTGTTATAGTATACCATTCTATTGGAGCTTGGTACAAAACCATTCAGTTAGAAGCAACGTCCTATCAATCCTACTCTTGCTACTCAAATACAAAAGAAGTTGATGAAGCTAAAAGAAGGAGGTATTATTAAACCAATCTGACATTCTAAATGGGTGTCTAACCTTTTTGTAGTTAGAAAAAAGAATGGGGACATCAAATTGTGTGTGGACTTCAAAAATTTAAATATCAAGTCCCTCAAGGATAATTATCCATTTGCTAGCATGGATCATTTGTTGCAACAGGTGACAGGCTCAAAGCTAATGTCTATGATGGATGGATTCTCAAGTTACAATTAGGTCATGGTTAACGAGTCTGATCAACATAAGATAGCCTTCACTACACCATGGGGAATTTTTGTATACTCATTTCATTTAGACTTAAGAATACAGGTGTCATGTTCCAAAGAGCTATGAATGTAGCTTTTGTAGGCCTTATAAATGAGTCGATGGTTGTTTACCAAGATGACCTGGCTTCTTACTCTAAGGACCAAAATGATCATTACAAACTATTGGAGTTGGTTTTCCAAAGATGTCTAGAGTATGGGATATCTTTGAATCCCATGAAGTGTATTTTTGGTGTTGAAGATGGTAAAATCCTCGGGCGCATTGTGTCTAAAGAAGCGGAAAGAATTTATCTAGAGAGAGTCAAATCTATTGAACTTATCCCTCGACATAAAATAATCAAATCATTCCAATCTTACATTGGCCAGATCAACTTTGTCTGAAGATTTTTTCCCAAATTTGTTGAGAAAACAAAATCCATCTCTAAAGTGTTGAAGAAGGGGAAATATTATATTTGGAATGAGGAATCAAATTATTCATTTTTGGATATAAAAGGTGCACTAAAAAAGGCTCCAATGTTGCAAATCCGGATTATTCTAAGCCTTTCCAATTTTTTTCCTTTGTGTTTTTTATACAATTGTTGTAGTTTTGTTGCAAATAACTAAATATGGTTATAAGCAACCCATAGCTTTATTTAGAAAATCATTGAGAGATGCAGAATTTAACTATTTTTTGATGGAAAAGCATACATATGTCCTTGTCAAAGTAGTGAAAAATATCAGACCCTACCTTATAGGGGCTAATATTAGTGTTTTTGTACCACATACTGTTGTAAGGGATATCTTTTTTCCAATAGGAAGCATAAAAAAAAAGGTGCAAATGGATCAACAAGATCTAGGAATATGACATGGAGATACATACAAATAAATTGGTTAGGGGTCAAGGGTTGGAAAAATTAGTGGCTCGGGAAAATTTGGATGTTGTTGAAGTCCATTAGGTTAACTTTGATCCCCTATTTATTCCATGTCCCCTAAGGGATTTTCCTTGGTATAAGGACATTGTTTTTTATTTGAAAAACATGAACTATCCTCTTGAACTAAATGATAAGCAAAAGATAAATTTGAAGCTTGAGGATCAAAGATATGTATTTCTCCAGGGATAGTTGATGAGAAGAAACCTTGATAGTGTGCTTCTAAGATGTTTGGATGAGGAGAAATTATCAAAGGTTATGGAGGAATGTTACCATGGATTATGTGGTGGACATTACATATAAAAGACCACCACTCATAAGATTATGAGGATGGGTTATTGGTGGCCAACATTATTCAAGGATCTGGACAAGTTTATAAAAGGATGTGATGCTTGCCAAAGGTTTTTTGGCAATATGACGTTTGTAGGTGCACTTCCTCTCACAACCATTTCAGTAGAGGCTTCATTCTAGTAGTGGGGTATTAAATTCATAGGGGAAATTGCAAAAAATATAGCAATGAATACAAGTGGAAATTGGTTGCCACCGATTGCTTTACTAATTGGGTGGAAGAAATTCCTACAAGAAATGCTACCTCAAAGATAGTGATTGATTTTCTATTGAATAATGTAATCACTAGGTTTGGGGTGCCATCAAGAGTTGTTTTTGATAATGCAATTTGTTTCAGATCCAAGGAATTTTTTACATGTGCTCAAAATATGGGATCTCTTTAACACATTCATCACCTTATCATCCATGAGAAAATGGTAAGCTGAATCAAGCAACAAGTCCATCATGAATATTACCCAAAAAAAAAAGATGTTGATGTTATTGCAGCTTTGGGCTTCATACTTCCTTATTTATTTGTGATTATTTAATGGAAACATATCTCTAAGATGGCCGGCCTCCTTTGTAATTATTATTTATTATTTGTAATCATTTTTATGGTGGCCGACCTTGTCCTTGAAAAGGTGTGACCCCTCTAAGCAACATGTATATATATAAGGTCACTTTCTCTCATTTACATATCAAGCAAGTTAAATCTCCTTTTCCATTAAGTGCAAGCTCTTCAAGAAGAATAGTGTGAATTAATATAGGAGCAGATTGAGAGTTTGTTCAAGTGCATATTGAAGATAAGACTATTAGTTTGTGTTACAGCCATTGCTAGTGCTGATCTTTGGCCTTGTGTGTGGCCTCATTGTAATGTAACTTGTTTCCATTGCTCACATATATAAGAGATATAATTGTTGTTGGGTTTTTCTCCCTCAAGAGGAGGGTTTTTTGAGGGTATTTTTTGTGTTATTGTTTCTGATTTTGAATTATTTTTTTCTTATCTAATCTGATCATCTAAAATCAACATGGTATCAGAGTGGGTTCATCAGATTTGTCTAAGCAAGATGAGGGAAGGATGAAGAATGAGTTTTTTTGTTTTTCATGATCATAAGTGGAATTCAGTCTATGGTGTTTAGTGCGGAAATTCACATACTATTGGGAATCTCATATACAACAAACTCGTGAAGATAAAATCTATCAGGAGCATGAAGGTTATACTTATTGATTTCTGGGAAAAGTCTTGTAAAATGTTCATTGGCATGGGAAATAGATTTGGAATGTGAAGAATCAACAGACCTGGCCAGTTATGTTATCACATTGCCGGGACCTATCATTATCATTAAACACTAGATAATCATCGTATCCTCCTTTCTAGATGGGAACAATACAATCTCAACTCCCTATATTCGCCCCAACCAACACAGATGTTATGAAAAGATGACATCTTTTATTTTATGGCTAGTCGATGTTTCACTTAAGATGGTGATTGATCGCTATTGGTGTTGACACATTCACAAGATTAGGGTATCAAGCATATCTATGTTTGAACCGAAGCATTTGTTATTATCTGTTTGCATGATCAATGACGTGTCAAGGAAAATTTTGAGGCCTTCATGCTACTTATGGGCCATCTGAAGTGTGATACATGGCTAGCTAGCTAAAGGAAGGAGCAATCATCACTGATTGGGAACGATGCAGGAGAAGGGATTTGATGTCTAAAGGATTTGATATTTCCTTCTTCGCGTATTTTGTCTCCATCCATTCCCGTCGAGTATTCTACTAGTGGTTGGTGTTTGTCGTGTTGAAGCAACAGTTAAAGTAATGTTTTTTCCTTGTCGAGATGTTGTTTTGTCTTCCATGCGTGCTTCAACTCTGTGCGTAATTGCTTTGTGCAAAATACTTGTTTTGTTACTGTCGTTGATCACAAGATATAAAACTCATGCAATCGTAAATACAATTGCAAGTGTTGGTTGTCGTAAAGCTCTATCCGCATAGTCAGGTCTCTTGAAATCTTTGCCCAAAAGTATAAGAGTTCACTATTGAATGCCGAAAGTTCCTTTCTAGTTCGAATTCATGTTCTTCCCCACCGTCACCCAAAATGCATCTGCTCCGGTGATGGAATATCCTTATTTTGAAGAAAATTCTTAGGGAAGTTCTAAGAAGTCAATCAGTACTATGGTGGGAGCCATCAGTTGAGATCTGTGAAGTCATTCAGGAATTCGTTCCCTTAAATTCTAACCTCTTGTGGATTCGATTGGGTATTGCTTGAAGCTCTATGTTAATCAACAACTGAAGGAAAGTTGGCATGCACTAGTCATGAATCGATGACAACATTATTAAGTGGGCTTGAGTGATATGTAAAATCCATATTCATTAATCTCTCTTGTTATTAAACCTTTGTGCAGATCTGAAGATGGTTTATGTGCAACACTTAAAGGATTCCGATTTCAAGAGATAAGTATTTTGTTCTTGTTTATTTTTATGTGAATCTTATGTGAAACTTAGATCTAATAAATCTTACAAGTGATGATCTTATCCATCTCTAACTCTCTGAAGTGTTTCTTATAAGCATGCTATATCTATTTCATAATCTAATGAATTGCAGCTAAAAATGGAGTGCATCGTAAATTTGAACGGTCAAAGACCATGTTCAAATTTAACCCTGCAAGGGCCTGTGTTCAAGTTATCAAGATGGTGGATTGATCTGAGCGCAAGAGTAGAAAATCATACTATACCCAGTATTTGCATCCATCTGAATATTTAAAGAGATAAGTATTCTTTGTTTTCTAAGTTATATCATTTAATTGGATCTTGTAATTAGTAAAGAGAGATAGTGGGTTCTCTTGAATTGTGTTCACTGGCATAGTGGTTTCATTTATTTCATGTTGGTTGTGAATATTTTTGAGTGTAACTCTGAAATAAAAAGAGAACTATAATTTAGATGGTGATTGGTTGGTCACATCGATATCATTCTCTAATGCATGAACTGTGATAGAGCCTTGAACTCTTGGAGAGAGTTGGTTACACATGCTAATTTCATATTGCATTCAAGAAATCTGAAGTTGTGCAGATTGTTTTTTTTTTGTTGTGTTGAGTTTGGCACTCTCGAGAGGAGTAAAATATGGAAGGAAGAGTTATATCAAAATTCAATAAAGATAAGTTTCTTTATCCCTTCATTCTAATCCTTTGATATATTTCCCTTTAGGTTGATTTACTTATTCATGTTTAATATTGTTCATAAATTCTTATGTATTCATGCTATAACCTGAGATAATAAACCTTGTATGATTCTAGTCTTGATATTTCTTTGCATAGTTATAAACAGTTAGTAATCTCTCTCTATAATGCTTCCAAAAAGTTCTAGGGGCAAGAAAGTGATGAGAGATTGCTTAGTAATGAAAAGCTTGAGGCATCTTATGAGGAAGTCATTCCGACCAAAGAAATGATCAAGTGTGAAGTCACAACTTGCAGCCATGAGATTGAGTTGATGGCTAGAGGGAGTTCACTTCTAGAAGAATTCTTTGCAATCTCTAGAGAAGGGATCAAGAGGGAGCTTTTTAACTCACTGAGAAAAAGTGAAGATTACTGTATTGCAAGGCTAGGTGCTAAAACCTTAGAGGATCCCTTCAGCTGTTGAGATTAGAATTGCTCATAACTATCATCTAGATTTGTCATTGGTAGCTCCGCAAACCTATAGAGTGATTTGCAGTGAGGTCGAGGAGGTCAACCCCGAACTCTCTATAGTACTAGAGTTGTGCATTGGAAAAAATTTATCTAAGGCAAGCATTGTAAGAAATCTTGGATGATGAGGTCAGAAGGTTGATGCAAGTACTTAAAGATTCAAAGGGAGTCTACTATTGATATTTTGAAGAGATTTGGTATGATGGATTGCAAATCCATGTCTACACTTATGGAAACCAACTTGCACAAGTTGAAGGAGGCTGCAACTAGTTCAGACCTGGTGGATCCCATGATGTATAGGAAGTTGATTAGATCCTTGATGTATCTAGCTAACACTAGACCTAAAATTTGCTATGCAGTAAGTGCACTTAGTTAGTTCGTGTGTGAACTGAGGCAGGTATATCTTGTTGTAGCGAAACATGTCCTGAGATACTTGTGTGGGATAGTTGGATATGGGTTCAGATATTCTTCAAGTGTGATCCTGGAGCTGCATGGTTATACAAATTATGTTTCGGTAGGTTGTGTTGCTAATCAAAAGAGCACCTCTGGATGTTATTCCAATTTGGGGTTTGCGATGATCTCCTGATGTAGTAGGAAGTAGTCTTCAGTGGCACTGAGCACCATAGAGGTCATGTACATCGCAACATGTGTGGCATTTTGAGAAGCAGTGTGGCTTCGGAAGCTCCTTACAGGATTGGTTGGACAATCGTTGGAGCCGACTTTCATCCATTGTGTTAATTAAGCTATGTGGAGCCTTCTATCAATACATTGTTTCATGAAAAAACTAAACATGTTATTGAGGAAAGCATTTTAGTTGATGTATATCAACATTGATGAGTAGATGGCAGACATTCTCACCAAGCCTCTCTCCAGGATAAAGTTTGTGTACTTTCAAGATAAGCTTTTTATGGTGGAGAATACAACCTTAATTGAGAAGGATTCTCAGTATCAGTGATCCTAATTAATGAGTTCTTCTCTGTGAGAGAAGTTCGAGGTGAAATCCCTTGATTAATGAGTTCTTCTCTGTGAGAGAAGTTCAAGGTGAAATCCCTTGATTAATGAGTTCTTCTTTGTGAGAGAAGTTTGAGGTGAAATCCCTTGATTAATGAGTTCTTCTCTATAAGAGAAGTTCAAGGTGAAATCCCTTGATTCCACCCTCTAGGAGAGCCATGGTGGGTGTCATGTGTGTGACTCTAGGATAGCATTACGTGAGAGAGTTCGTAATGATTCCTCTTGTACTTGTATTTTCACCCTCTGGGAGAGCCATGGTGAAAGTCATGTTGAGGTGACAACATCACACAAGTGATGAACACTTGTACATACCATACATGGTTGTAACCATTATGGTTGATATCACGATGAGGTGATAACATTTCTTTTCCACATATGGTTGTAGCCATTGTGGTTGGCATCATGATGAGGTGATGTGTCTTGTCCAGTAAGAAGTATTCCTCTCTAGCTGAGAGGGATTGTTGATGTTATTGTAGCTTCGGACTTCATACTTCCTTATTTATTTGTGATTATTTAATGGTAATATATCTCTAAGATGGTCGACCTCCTTTGTAATTATTATTTATTATTTGTAATCATTTTTATGGTGGACGACCTTGTCCTTGAAAAGGTACGACCCCTCTAAGCAACATGTATATATAGAAGGTCACTTTCTCTCATTTACATATCAAGCAAGTTCGATCTCCTTTTCCATTAAGTGCGAGCTCCTCAAGAAGAATAGTGTGAATTAATATAGGAGCAGATTGAGAGTTTGTTCAAGTGCAGATTGAAGATTAGACTATTATTTTGTGCTACAACCATTGCTAGTGTTGATCTTTGGCATTGTGTGTGGCCTCATTGTAATGTAACTTGTTGCCATTGCTCATATATATAAGAGATATAATTGTTGTTGGGTTTTTCTCCCTCAAGAGGAGGGTTTTCCTAGGGTATCTATTGTGTTATTGTGTCTGATTTTGAATTAAATTTTGCTTATCTAATCTAATCATCTAAAATCAACATTAGATGCAAATAAGAAAAGATGTGATGATAAGCTGAAATTTGTTGTTTGGGCAGATAGAGTAACATAAAAGAAGGCTATTGGATGAATTCCATTTGAATTAGTGTATGATGTTGAGGCCAAATTATTGATTAGCCTTGAGTTACCAATATATAAACTTCTACAACAAATTGAGGGAGAAGAAGAGAATGTTGTCTCCAAAAAAATTCATGAGTTGATTGAATTAGAAGAAACCAAGAGGTGTTCACATTACATAAATTTGTTGAGGAAACAAAAGGTAAAGTAGCTCTTTGATGTCGAGAAATATGGTCAGGAATCTCAGAAAGAAACATCTGAGATCACTAGTGCCTTCGGTAGAAGACACGTACTACTATGCGATAAAGCAAAATTAGACATAATTCATTTCCCACATTAATCCTTTTGAGAGAAACTCATGCTTAACCGGTTTCAACAATACCATTAATAGATTCAGCAAATAGAACCAACAACCATGAAAGATGAAATAGAAGACATGAACACACATATATACGTGGGGAAAACCCTTTCGAGTAAAAAAACCCACACTCCAAAAGCCCATAATTGTATTATTTAGCAAAAAAATACAATTACAATACAATATCAGGCTCATGAACTTTATAGGAGATTTACATCTTGTTCCATTTTGGAGAATATTCATTAGCATGACCCATCTTGACCACCTCCCTCAACAAGAGACATCTCATTCGGCTACACAGACTAATGGCTCAACTATTGGCCTCTTAGCCTCTCTGTCACACAACCGCTCAACATTCACCTTCTACGAGATTCATCTCTCTCTCGGCCCCTCTCTAGTTACCACCACTTTGAGATTGTCTTTCTCTCTCTCTAATTGTTCAACTACCACACCCCTTTAGGGTTACACCTCGAGCCCGCACCATCATCCAACATTTATGGCCATTGGATAAGTAGTTGAAAAAATCCCCATCATTGAACTTAGGGTTATCCACCTAACACTATGCCGCCCAGTTGAAGAGACATTCATTACCATCTCACCAAAGTTCACCAAGCACATGGGACCACATGCCATATTTCCTGCATGTCATCGCCACCTATCAACCTTTGATCACGATCCACCATCCTATTGGGTCACACATCTGTCGGCCTCCAAGTCACTATATCATTAAAAAACCAAACTTCAAAACCTCATGTCAGAGGTTGTGAAGTTCCCAAAACCTATGACTCACCGACAACACAGGGATCGCCCTGTCACCCAAAACTTAAACTTCTAAACCTCATGTCAGAGGTTGTGAAGTTCTCAAAACCCACGACATGCCGACAACAAAGGGATGCTCTGTCGCTCAAAACCAAAACTTACAAACCTCATGTTAGAGGTTGTGAAGTTCACAAAACCCATGACACGCCGACAACAAAGGGATTAACCTTCGCTTCACAATCACTAAATTGGGAGGTTATGAAAATTTAGAACCCTGCAAATTCAGTTAGAAAAACTTAAAAACGAATTACTTAACTTAGGCTGATGAAGGAGGAAAACACAACTACTCTAGGAAATCAATCAATCCGGTAAATTTGAGTCAAATTTCTCAACATTCTCCCACTTGACGAAGAACTTACTAGATCCTTCCAAAGAAAACTCAAGAATCTTAAATAATGCTTTTGTACTCCAACCAAGACACCTACAATGACATCCAAGATTTCCACCAACTTAGGCAATTGGTCCAGCCATTCACCACAGGAAAATGAATGAGCCAATGTGTACATGCACTAGTCTCAAGAACATAAGCATAGGATCCTACAAAGGAAAATCCTTCAACATTACCACCACTCCACTGTGCTCACATGCTATACATAAGCAATATCAACTTCAAAGCCCAACCATAACACAACCATGAAGTCACCCTCTAGAAACAAGATAGAACATCAACTAGAACAACAACCAAAAAACTAACTACTCCCATCCAACTGATCAACCCATGCGATTGCAAATACCACCCACAACAATTGCTAATCCATCCAATCACACATACCTCCAAGGTATCAACAACAAAAAACTCATGCTTCTCCATAGCCAACCCATCAATTGTAAATACAAGCTCCATGTGCCAACTAGTCGAAGAAGACAAAACACATCCAGGAACTCCCACTACATGGGTAATGTCAAATCTGAAAGATCAAGGCATAACAAGTCTACCAACAACATCAGCTTATTCCCCATGTATCCATGGGCACCTTCAAATGATCATATCATGCTAAACTCCAAATCCATCATTGCACCATCATGAAGTTCTCAAGCATATGACCAATGCACCCAAAAAGTAGAGAATCACCAGACCATTGTCAAAGCTCCAATCATCCGAATCAGGAACTTATCATGACATCATGATCTACCATCCCCCTTAGGATATTCCATGCTCCAAGTGAGCATAACATGGTCTCAAGAGCAATTCATCATGCCAAAATTCTAATGTGCAATCAAGAGTATACCATAACATGAAACAACACAAACTCTAAACCAACGTCACCTATCAAGCACCACCAACACCTCAACCAAAGACTCTAAGAATATTCCATGGTTTTGAGATGTTACACATCTTCCAATAGTGTCCATGAAAATGCGAAAGAACCCTTCTACAACAACATGATCTAAGAGATCCTCCTAGTAACATCTGGAACACTAGAGAAGACCATCCATCAACAAGTGATGAATCCACAATCATTGCTAAAGCTCCCACTGAACCGTGATACCGAGGTTTCCAAGCATCATTACCAAAGATATTCTAAATTGGAAATCATTTAGGTCCACATAGCAACATGTATTTCTAACAACAATACCAAGTGACACCAAGATATCCAAACCAAAAAGACAACACCATCACTGCAAAAAGCTTACACAAAACTATGTATCCAAGCTATCCATGGCATCATGATACACATGCTATAGGTCCCCATAACTGACTATCCAGGTACTCAACACCATCCATCCTCACATCTCAAAGTAGCTACACCAATACAAAAGTGACCATAAACAAGGCCAACTAACAAGTCTTCACCAACACTGAATCAACCTCGTGGATATGGACAGTCCGCTTCTGAGTTGTCTCACAAAAAACATGTAGGTAAAGACAACCCACAACATTGCACAACCCATATATCCATTGAAAAAAACATGCAAACCCATCATCACACTGGAAACTACAAAATTGAGATCTCAAAGAGAATAACCACGTAGAAAACTTGACTCAAACACTAGATCAAGCTCAGATCTGATTTGCCAATCATGTCCACAACTTGAGCACCATAGTCTACGAACCCAAAAATCACCACCACATAAATGCTAAGTGATGAGTCACTTACCAACATGCCCATGCAAAGAATACATCACACCTCCTCAAACCATGTTGAATTGCAACTATCTCATCTAGTCGCACCCCAAAATCTAGGGTCTAGAAAATAGCTTAATAGTAGCTCCACATAACCACAAGTTCTTCTTGACTATATAAAACCTAGAAAACCACAGATCCATGCAAGTACAGAGCATCCTTAAAAGGAAAATAATTTAGGAACTCTAGGCCCATTTCAAGCCAACTCCAAAGCCACCAACATGCACATACATATGAGAGAGACAAGTTATTTTAGAAGCTTCTAGATCATCCAATGATCAACTCCATAGCCTACTTGCAAATAGGGTACCATAAGACTGTGCCTTCCAATACTAGGAAAAACACTCAACATAAGCACATTACTCCATGATTGAAAAACAACCCAAGCTTCTCCATATCATCAGGAAGCCTCTCACACAGACACCCAATATGAAAGCTTTTGTTGCAACACAACCAGGAAGTAAAAATATGCCACCCCATGCATCAAGGTTATACTGCTACCAACTAGGAACCTTAGATCACAACATTCCAGTATGACTAGTTCAAGTTTCTCCATCTTCACCATCTTCCATGTTGCATGTTGTCTCAGAAACTTAAATAGAATAGCAAGAATTTCCACTTACCAAAGGATCAATACATCAGCCGATTCCAAAAAAATTCCTCAACCCTCACAGACTAAGAAATCTTCATAGAAGGAATACCTAGAACCAACAACACTCTAGGAAGAAACAAATCCCAAAAGAAGGCTTTGATATGAATTATCAGGAAATGTGGTCAGGAATCTTAGAAAGAAACATCTGAGATAAGTAGTGGCTTCGGTAGAAGACACGTACTACTATGCCATAAAGTAGAATCAGACATAGTTCATTTCCCACATTAATCCTTTTGAGAGAAAATCATGCCTAACCATTTTCATTAATACCATTAACAAATTTAGTATACAAAACCAACAACCATGAAAGATAAAACAAAAGACATGAACACATAGATATACGTGGGGAAACCTTTTCGAGTAAAAAAATCCACACTCCAAAAGCCCAAATTTCCATTGAATTATTCAACAACAAAATACAATTACAATACAATATTAGGCTCATGACCTTTACAGGAGATTTACATCTTGTTCCATTTTGGAGAATATTCGGCAGCATGACCCACCTCGACCACCTCCCTCAATGAGAGACATCTTATTTGGCTACACAACCTCATGGCTCGACCATTGGCCTCTCGGCCTCTTTGTCACATAGCCACTCAACATTCACCTTCTGTGAGATTCATCTCTCTCTCTCGACCTCTCTCTAGTTATCACCGCTCTGAGATTGTATTTCTCTCTCTCTAATTGTTCAACTACCACACCCCTTTAGGGTTACACCTCCATCCACACACCATCATCCAATATTTATAGGCATTGGATAAGCAGTCGAACAAATCTCCATTGTCGAACTTAGGGTTATCCACCTAACACCATGTCGCCTAGTCGAAGAGACATTCATTACCATCTCACCAAAGTTAACCAAGCACATGGGCCCACATACCATCTATCCTCCATGTCATTGCCACCTATCGGCCTTCAATCATGATCCACCATCCTATCATTTCCCACATCTATCGGCCTCCAAGTCGCTATATCGATGAAAAATTGAACTTCAAAACCTCATGTCAGAGGTTATGAAGATCCCTAAACCTGTGACTTGCCAACAACACAAGGATCACCCTGTCCCAAAACTCGGACTTCTGAACCTCATGTTGAAGGTTGTGAATTTTTCAAAACTTGCAACATGCCGACAACAAAGGGATCGCTTTGTCACTTAAAACTTGAACTTCTGAACCTCAAGTCAAAGGTTGCAAAGTTTGCAAAACCCGTGAAATGCTATCAACAAAGGGATTAAACTTTTCTTCACAGTTGCTAAGTCAGGAGGTTATGAAACTTAGAACCCCATAATTTTAGTTAGAAAAACTTGAAAACCAACGACTTAACTCAAGCTAATGAAGGAGGAAAACACAACTACTCCAGGAAGTCAATCAAGCCAGTAAATTTGAGTCACATTTCTCAACATTTGATAAGAGGGCTATAAAAAGGGAGTTTTAGGTGGGGGATCTTGTCCTCATGTGGAATTCCAGGCTAGAAGACAAAGGAAAGCATGGGAAATTTGATGCTTTATGGGTTGGACCCTATCAAATTGCTTAAGAATATGGTCAAGAAAATTTTTATCTTAGAGGCTTGGATGGAAGTTTCATGGAGATGCCAGTTCATGCTGAACATCTTAAGAACTATTTCTCCTAAGTTAGTTGGTTCATGAAACATTTGTATCATATGTTATTTTTTGTTGTGTTATTTGTGCAGTCATGATCCATGTTTGTCATGATGAAGTGTATTTGTACATTATTTTTTCCTCTTTTTGGTCTAGTGCCCAAAGATCTAGATTCTCACCATCCTTCACTAAAGCATGCATCCCCAACTAGAGTCATTGGTGGTGCAAATTTGTGGTCCCTCTTGGTTTCTAGTCTTTTTTCCTCCATTTTGTTCATTTTTGGTGTCCTAATTAGGGTTTTCTGATAAGAGTGTTTGTCAATGCTTAAAACCTACTAAAACCCTAAGTTTAGGTGTCACTATAGTTACTTTTGTTATATTTTTGCATTGATCACAAGTATTAGGTTACTTTCCTTTAGGCTGTCACTCAAGGGTTATTCCCTCATACCTCTACCAACCCTTTGTGCTAGGTGACTGAGCATACCCTTTCACTCTATGGTTTTGAGTCGCTCGAGTCCCACAAGACACACATTGGCATATCACATAGATGCTTCAGTTCGAGAGGCTCTTGTTTTGTCTTTTTCTCCCTTTGCAAGTCCTCAAAATAGTAACACGAATTCAAGGGCTAAAGTTTATTTCTTATTTTTTTAAAGCCCCTTTCCATCATTCATGACTAGTCCCCTCACTCACTAGTACCTTAATTTTTTTTAAGGTATGTGCATCAATGGTCTTTATGTATAGCAGAAGCTCTTCACTTCATATAGCCTCTTCCTACTGACACATTCACCCGCGCGAGTTAGAAAAAAATTGACACATATTATAGCACATGTTCATTCTCATTGTTAAAGCTAAGGATTTCACGAGGAAATGGTGGGCCAACTTGTCTCTTCCCATGATTCAAAAAAATGAAGCTCTAATGTTTTTCGTCTCTTTCTCCTATGAGTCTCTAAAATGACATGTGTCTGCATAACAATAAAAGGGGTATCATTTCACGAGGAAAATTTCAAATTTCCAAGACAATCGTCAATCTTGAGATCAAAAACTAAAATTCAAATCTATTAGCGATTAGGGACGCCATTTCATGGGAGTGGTTGCAGTAATGGACGAGTGACATTTTCATCTACCAAGATTGCATTTTTCTACTATAGTGGATATTCTTCAAATATTTCCACACCATATTCAATCCAAAAGTGACACCCATAATTTTTTATGTGTGGAAGGGACATTTCCCCTGGTGCAAACCTGATTTCATGGTAGATTTTGTGGGAGTTCTCTACTCTGCACTTACAAAACATTCAATGCAAAGGCATGGCATGCACATCAAGGTTTTCCAGGCCTATTTTGACATGATATTTGATGGCCATCTCTTCTACCCTCAATCTAATCAAATTTTTATTGACTATAAACCCTAGTCGAGTTAGGGTTTGGTGTTTTGTTTTTGAGTTATGCCTAAACTATAAAGGAAAGTTTTGTTGTTTTTCTAAGGGTTAGAGATTTTGTTCAGAAATTGTTCCAAAGAGAAAAATTTGCAGAACCACTGGAGAGAGGCATGCATAGGATACTTTGTGTTTCAAATATTCAATTCTGGGTATCGATATTTTATATTGTAATGATCTTGATTGGATCATATGCTTGTAATAGAATTTGTAAACTTGAAGATTAAATGATTATAGGTAGAATAAACCTTAGAAAATTGTATCCTCATGTTTAGTATGCATTTCCTAATGTATCTTTGATTAGTTTTTCAGCTAGAAGTTTGTAAAATTTGTACAAAGCTTTTGCAAAGTTTCTTTTCAATATAATACAGGAAATGTATGGATATGTTTGAGGATTAATAAGTAGATTTTATTTATATTATGCAACCATCTATTGTTCTTCCTAAGTGCATATGTAGAGCTTAGATTACTTGTGTAATTAAAAGGGTGTAGTATGTTGTGGTGAATTGATTAAGTCATCACCTTGTTTTAGTTATTGCATATATGGTAAAATCTAGGGACTCCATGGACCAAATGGATACAGGTGTCGATCTGTAGTTGTTTTAATTTCCTGCCATCTTGAGCATCCTCCAAACAGATAAAATTAAGGAACCTTTTAAATTTTTATTTTAAGTTGTGTTGTATATGTTTGTAAGATGCCCAACCAACCTTACTTGTCCTAACTAGCACATAGCTATATTGTGACACCACTACTGGGATACATTATGCAGTGGGTATAGTTTGTAGTAAGGTATCATATAGTTTTGCAAATTATCAAATCAACATCTTATGGAATACCCCCTTGGTCTTGTAGAGACAAAAGTAAAGGTCTTACCCACCTCAACCATTGGTCCTTAACTTCCCAACCTAATATAGGTTTATGGTAATTCTCCATGTTTGACACCCTAGCACATGGGAGTTTATCAAATTTAGGGATTTGGGACTAACAATTTAGATCACCAAAAAATGGAAATGGGAAACATTCACACTAAGAAGAGCTATGCATTGGAAGATGTATATCCTTATTCTTTTTAAAATTCTTTGAACATGATACCCTTCCCTCAAAACTTTGAAATGCCTAGATTTGACAAATGCATGTGAAGAGGTGATCCAAGAGAACACATAAGTTAATTTTACGTAGCTTGTCTTGAGGTGTCCTATAATGATAAATATCTAATGCACCTCTTTCATAAAATCCTATGAGGTCAATTTATTGAGTGGTTTTTGTGTTTACCTTGTGGGATCAAGACCTTTCATGAGTTGGTAGAAAAATTCATTGCATATTTTTCTTACAACATTGAACATAAAATATACATGATTGGTTTATGTAACAAAAAACAAAATGAGGGAGAGTCCTTTGTGCCCTTTTTACAAAGGCGGATAAAAATGGGAAGAAAATTCCCATATCATATTCTTGAAAAGCAACTTATTCAAATTTTCACCCAAAACCTAAATAATCAATTGGCATTTGACCTAAGAATTCAATGTACTAGTACCTTTGATGAGATCGTTGAAAAAGGAATGGAAATTGAAAAATATCCCATTGCTAAGGGCTTTGTGAAAAATTATAAATACCATGAGGATAATCCTTCAACATCTAAAGACAAGCCAAGAATTGGACCAAAAGCAAGAAAATTGTCAATGGTGGTGTGGTAGATGCAAAAATAGCTCAAAATGTTCAACATACCCTACAATTGGTAGCAAAAAATCCTCAAAATAATCAAGGTTGTAGGAGACCACCTAGGAAAAATAATGCTCCTAAAAGGAAATACAATCCTTTAGGGGAATCTCTTGAATTTGCATTGAAAAAATTGATCCAATCTAAACTTATCTCCTTACCATAAGTGAGGAATCAAGAACTAACAATTAAACCTTCATGGTACACAAAAAAATAATATTGTGAGTACCATAGGATCAAAGGGCATAATAATTTTGACTAATTTAGATTGAAAAATCTTATCCAAGATCTTACAGATCAAGGTGATGTTGGAATAAAAAATACACCTTCAACTAATGATGATCTCAAGATATTCAAGAATCATATCCTTGATCATGGAAAAGGGGAACTTTCAAATAAAAATAACAATTCTAAAGGAGCCAGCTATGTTTTCATTCCTTATGATTGCACCATACCCATCTAGGGGAGGTTTTTCCTTGTGTCTCTACCTTAACCCTTCTAAAGAAAAATATTGAATGTGGCATAACTACATGTAGAGTTAAACCAACCCTTCAATGGGATCAATCTGTTTCATCTTCCAAATCCATTTATAACCTCTTGGATCATATAAAGAAAATCCTAACACAAATATACATCCTAGAACTACTCAAAATATATCCAACACACAAGGAAATCCTAGAGAAATCCCTTCAAGAGTCTTTCATGCCCAATATTGCTCAATTTCAAGCCATGGTTGGATACATGTTATCTCCTCATCATTATTGTTTTATTAAAAAATACCTTTCTCTCAATAATCTATCTCATAATGAGGGCCTATACCTTGAAGTCTTCATTCATAGGCATAAAATCAAAATAGTTATAATTGATGGTGGAACAGGCCTAAACATTTGTACCCTCCAACTAGTAAAACAATTAGGATATTTCGATGGTGTCATTGATTCCCAAAATTAAATCACCATAAAAGATTATGATGATGTTGAGAGTGAATCTAAAGGAACAATAAAATTCCCAATTCAAGCTAGCCTCGCTATACTAGATACCATTTGTCAAGTCTTGAACCTTGATCTCTTATATAATATCAGTCTTGGTCATCCATGGACACATTCCTTGTAATTTTTCCCCTTTATATATCATCAATGAAAGTCAAAGCCTGCGTGCAAATATCATGTGGAAGCTCACTGATAATTTAATATCATATTCCAAGATCAACCTGAAATAAAATAACTTTTGAACCAATATACTTGAACATGTCAAGGTGACAATGCCATAAATATGACGTTGATGAATGCCATGTGGAATATGTTAAAGAAATCCAACCTGTACTTTATCACAAGACAAAAATCATAATCAATTGAAAACAAAATCCATTCACAAATCTGAAAAGATTATCTGAGATACGAAAGACCTCTGCACATGAATTCCTCTGTACATAAATTCACCATGATCAGTAATGAATACCAAAACTGAATGTAAATCATTGTCCACAATGTCACTGTCCACAAAATACTGAATATGCCAAACTGAATACAAAGAGCACCAAGTATCATAATGCCAATCACCAATCAGTTTTGACATCAAGGACAATATAACACAAAGAGAAAGTCAACATAAATAACATCATTTCCCATAATAACATCATAACATGTTAAATAATCACATCATAACATAAGATAACCATTATCATGAATCATAAGTGTAATGAAGAAAAGGGTAGGAGGCCCTACGAGATTTTAAATTTAGGATCATATGCACTTTTCCTATTTCATTTCATTTAGAATTGAGGCAGTGAGGGTTTGATGGATTAGGACAAGATATAGGACTGACTAACAATCAGAGAGGTGATTCAACTTGACCTTGACCAAACTTGCAATGGATTTAGGAATTAAAAGAAATGATTTGACCAGGTTAATGACGCAAATAACTATTCTAATGCAAAAACAATAGATCTGGAAATTCGCACATAAATTCAGACTTCGAAAATAGACTGAGAAAATATTTGTGCACCTGTGATTTGAATTTGGGGTTGAAAATGGAGGAATAAGTCACCCAGGGCAACCATGTCCCAGTAGTTGAACTTCAAATATGATTTCATAGTCCTCTAGAGCCAGATCAAAGCCTTATTTTCCTCCATGTCGGATTGTCAGATCTTTTTCGAATGCCGAGATAATTTATTCTTTGTATGTTTTCAATATGTAGGGTTTGCATGCAACAATGCATAATTGACCTTAAAACTTCTCCCAATCTTCTTTATACTTGAAACCTGCACATTCAAAGAGAGAAGAAGGATTGTGCCATATAGGGGCTTTGTTGGTATGTGGTGATTGATCATGCTATACTGTACACTCTTCATGTATCCTCGTCAAAGTCTAGGGCTGGGCTGGGCCCTAGGCGGGGATTCGAGGGCGACACCTCGAGAAAAAAAAAATCCATTTTTTTTCACGTCATCACCGAAAAAGAAAAAAATTGTCTTTGTAAAACCCTAATTCTAGAAGCTTCTAAAAGATTTTTATAAGCAGTTGGGATGGGGGTTGCAGAAGGGAATTATTAGCGAGATTGCAATATGTTTTACACTAGATAATAAAATCATTGGATGGTTTTTGGTTTTGTGGATGTAGCCTAGATTGGGTGAACCACGTTAAATTATTTGTGTTTTATTTCTCTATTTTATTGATCAAATCTACATTTAACTTTTAGATATTTTCCTTCTAACCCTAACAAGTGGTATCAGAGTG
Source organism: Sequoia sempervirens (assembly GCA_007258455.2). Lineage (NCBI taxonomy): Eukaryota > Viridiplantae > Streptophyta > Pinopsida > Cupressales > Cupressaceae > Sequoia > Sequoia sempervirens. The sequence continues at coordinate 10,169 of VDFB02008811.1, read as the reverse complement.
GGTTGTTTTTTTTTATCATCTATAGGAAAGTCTCACGGTTGAGTGGGAGTATCACGGTTAAGTGGGAGCAATGGAAAACGAGAGTAAATTGAAGGTAGATAAATTCAATGGGAAGAAGTATCAGTTATGGAAGATGCAGGTGGAGGATTATCTCTATCAGAAGGATTTATGGAGTCCATTGGAAGGAATAGCCAAGAAACTAATAACAATGAGTGATGAGGATTTGAATCTTTTGGACAGAAAGGCACTGGGAGCCATTCATTTATGCCTGGCACAATTGGTGGCATTCAATATTACAACAAAAATAACTCAAGAGTTGATGGAAACCTTGGAGAAGTTATATGAAAATCCTTCTGCTTCGAATAAGGTATTTCTTATGAAGCATTTAGTTAATATGAAAATGGTAGAAGGTGGGTCGATTACTGATCATTTAAATGATTTTAATACGGTTACCAATCAATTAAATTCTATAAATTTAAACTTTGATGAAGTTAGGGATCTTTTGATTCTTTTTTCTTTTTCTTGAAAGCTAGAATAGCTTGGTAATGGTTGTTAGCAATTCTATTTCTGGTTTGACTACATTGAAATTTGATGATGTTGTTGGTGTTATTTTGAGCGAGGAAATTCGTAGGAAAAGCTTATATGGAACATCCACATCAGGCAGTGCTTTGAATGTAGAAAGCAAGGGCAGAACAAAGGAGAGAGGAAACAATTATGGAAATCGTGGGAAGTCATGAGGAAAATCAAAGGACAAAAGGTCCCAATCTAGAGATAAGAAGGATTGTTGGTACTGTGGTAAGTCGGGTCATTTAAAGAAAGATTGTTGGTCTCGGAAAAATAAAAGAGACAAAAAGGAAGGCTATAAAGAGGCAAATGTGGTAAGTAATAAATCTGATGAGGATGCTTTGATTCTTTCACTTGATAATGTTGATGATTCTTGGGTGTTAGATTCAAGGCCTTCATTTCATGCTATGCCCCATAGAAGTTATTTTCTTGATTATTTCCAAGGGGATTTTGGGTTGGTTTATTTGGGAGATAATGAACCTTGTCAGATTATTGGAAAGGGAAGAATCAAGATTAAGTTGTAGAATGGGAATCATTGGCTACTACATGAGGTAAGGCACGTTCCAAAGTTAAAGAGAAATTTAATTTCAGCAAGGCAACTAGATGATGAATGTTATGTTGTTACATTTAGTGATAAAAATTGGAAGGTTACAAAAGATTCCTTAGTGGTAGAAAAAGGTGTGAAAGTAGGCACCTTTTATCTTTATATAGGTCATACCATTCCTTCTACTTTAGCTATTGCAAATAAAAATCAATGTTCAGGAACAGTTGTTGTAGTTCATAAGGCAGAAAATCAAATAGTTGTTGTGGATTCTGAATCAACACTATGGCATAATAGACTTGGGCATATAAGTGCAAAAGGTATGAAAATAATTCCTTCAAAGAATGTTTTATCAGGTCTAAAATGTGTTAATATGGATTTATGTGAAATTTTTGTGTATGGAAAACAAAAGAGAGTTAGTTTTCTCAATGATGGGAAGCAAAAGAAAGATGAGAAATTGGAGCTTGTGCATATGGATGTATGGGTACCAGCTCAAGTATCTTCTCCCAGTGGCTCTCGATATTATGTCACTTTTATTGATGATGCAACAAGGAAGGTATGGATTTATTTCCTTAGGCAAAAATATGATGTACTGAAAAAATTTAAGAAATGGAGAAGTTTGGTTAAAAAGAATAGAATAGGTAAAGTTAAAAGTCTCAGATCTCATAATGGTGGTGAGTATTGTAGCAATTGTTGTTCCTCTAATATTCATAGGTGGAAAATGGTTCCAAGGACTCCACGGAGAAAATGGGTAGTTAGTATGAACATAACAATAATGGAGGCGTGCAAACTATGAGATTGCATGTTGGGCTACCTTTAAACATGTGGGAAGATGTTGTAAACACTGTTGTTTATTTAATCAATAGAGGTACCTCTAATCCTTTGGGTTGTGGTATTCTAGAGGAAGCATGGATAGGTAAGAAGGTGAGTTATTATTTTCTCAAGATCTTTGATTTTGAAGCATTTTCACATGTAGATTTTGAAAATAGAACCAAACTTGATGCAAAATCAAAGAAATGTATATTTGTTGGATATGAAATGATGAATTTGGTTATAGGCTTTGGGATTTTGAAAATCATAAAATTGTGAGAAGCAGGGATGCCATATTCAATGAGAAAGTATTGTACAAAGATTTTTTGCTGCAACATGAGAAGAAAAAAAATGATTATGTAGTCTTGGATGATACGCAAATAGCGATGTTCGGTGGTTTCTCATGCTTACTTAACAACAAAAATACCACAAAACTCAATAGATATTAGACAATCTTCAAGGATAGTAGACACTCCAGAAATATTTTCTCCCTCTTTGTATTCTATTTTATTAATGATGTTGGTGAGCAGGAATGTCATGATGAAATTGCTCCCGAGTGGTGCCAAAGTTCGATGGGAGCATGGAATGGAAGAAAATGGACTCCTTCTTTGAAAAAAATAAAACTTAGGGTATGTAAGTTGTCTATAGGAAAAAATGCTGCACCAAACAAATGGGTTTATAAATTTGAAAGAGGAGGATGGGTAAGAAAAAATTAAATCAAATTAGACATAAAAGTTTACCCGCGAAAAGGTGATTTTGATAAATTTTTTCTCGATTGTTAAAATGACTTCTATTTGTATTGTTTTAAGTATTGTGGTTGCTGAAGATTTGCATTTAGAATAGCTTGATGTTACAACCTTTCTCCATGGTTATTTAGAAGAGCAAATATACATGGAACAATCACAAGGATTTGAGGTCAAAGGTCAAGAGAAATTGGTGTGCAGATTGAAGAAAAGTTTATATGGCTTGAAGCAAGCACCTCGGCAATGGTATATTAAATTTGATAGCTTTCTGGTTGAGCATGGCTACAAATTCATTTGCTATGAAGGATTTGGGGGCAGCAAAGCTAATCATTGGTATGAAGATTACAAGAGATACGAAAAATAGAAAAAAAAATTTATCTCAGTCTGATTATGTTGAAAAGGTGTTGCAGAGATTTCATATGGAGAATGCAAAAGTTGTCAACACACCTTTTCCTAGTCATGTTAAATTGACTAAGGATATGTATCCAAAGACACAAGAGGAGGAAGAAAAAATGTCCAAGGTACCATATGCTTCAGCTGTAGGTAGTTTAATGTATGCCATGGTATGCACAAGACCAGATATTGCACATGTTGTAGGAGTTGTTAGCAGGTATATGAGTCATCCAGGTGTTGAGCATTGGAATGTAGTAAAATGGATTCTCAGGTATTTGAGAGGTACATCCAATAAATGTTCATGTTTTGGGGGCTCTAATACTAATTTAAAAGGCTATGTTGACTCAAATTTGGTAGGGGATATTGATACCAGGTGGAGTGCCACAGGTTATGTATTTATAGTTGGTGGGACAACAGTGAGTTGGATTTCTTAGTTGCAAAAGGTGGCTGCTTTATCCAGCACAAAGGCAGAGTATGTTGATGCAACAAAAGTGACAAAGGAGATGATATGGCTTCAAATTTTCATGGAAGATTTGGGAAAAAAATAGGATGAAAATTACTTGTTTACGGGCAGCCAGAATGCTATACATCTTGCAAAGAATTTTTCCTTGCATTCTAAAACCAAACACATACAGTTGAGATATCATTTCATTAGGTCAATGTTGGAGGATGGACAGATCAAGCTGGAAAAGATACATACAAATGCCAATCCAATAGATATGTTTACAAAGGTAGTGACAAGGGAGAAGTTGAGATCCTCTTCAACTTCAGTTGGGCTTCATGGTTAAAAGTATAACAAGGCAGCATGGCCCAAGATGCTTATTTCTAGTGGGAGTTGTAAGTGCAGTGGTGTCATTCAGGATCAGTCTCCAAGTGGGAGATTGTTGGTATGTGGCAACTAATCATGCTATACTATACTCTCTTCATGTATCCTTGCTAGGGTCTGAGGCTAGGATAGGCCCCGAGTAGGGTTTCGAGGGCAGCAACCCCTGAGAAAAACAAATTCCCATTTTTTTTTCATGTCATCACCGAAAGAGAAAAAAACCATCTTTGTAAAACCCTAATTCTAGAAGTTTCTAAAAGCTTGTTATAAGCGGTTGGGATGGGGGTTGCAAAAGGGCATTATTAGCGAGATTGTAATATGTTTTACATTAGATAATAAAATCATTGGATGGTTGCGGTTTTGTGGATGTAGCCTGGATTGGGTGAACCACGTTAAACTCTTTGTGTTGTTTTGTTCCTACTATAATTTTATGTGTATTTTATTTATTTGTTTTATTGATCAAATCTACATTTAACTGTTAGATATTTTCCTTCTAACCCTAACAGGCTTGCCTTAGTCAAACCCTATGTTAGTGTTTCCACTTCCACAATGGAAATGTCAATGAAAGAGAGCCTATCATTTTGAGGGATAAGGATAAATGATAAAATGAATGATGAATCACCAATGTACTGCAACTCACCACTCAAAAAAGGCTTCCTTGAAGCACTGAAGTCATACAAATCTCCTCAAGGCTTGATTATTTATTTATTTATTTATTTATTTTCTTGAAGACCTACAAGGGTTAGATCTCATAAACACAATGATAACATAAACATGAAAAAACTCACACACAATTTGACATGATGCTTTGATATTCAATGTCTGCAATAAACCTCTAGAATGTTGATCTTGACTTGCTTGATAGTTCTCTTGATCTCCAAAATTGCCTCTTAATGCTAGATTCTCTTTGTTGGTTTTCAAATGGTGAAATGACTAGGTATTTATATGCAATTAATCTAATTTCCCATAAATTAAATAGTGATAGACAACATTGGACATTTGAAATTCAAGTAATAAAATTCCAACTCCGACATGCTAAAATTTGGAGGCAAAATAGGGGGACCAAGTCACCTAGGGTGACTAGGTCATGTCCCTATTTTGCAGGACTTAAGGTGTCAAGGGAAAAATATTAAATATATGCATTTTTTTCTATATACAATTTTTTGGTAAATGTTTAAATGGGCTATGTAATGAATAAGTTGGGACATTAGGTATACAATTAGGTCCAATTTCCTGGGGGGGAGCAAAACATAGTGTGAAATTGTCAAGGGTGACAATTTACGATGCTACATTTAGCCCCCACTTTAGTGAGAGTATGAACTTACGCTCAAACCCACACAAAAGTAGAAAAATATTCCACGAGGGATCTAATTGTCCAAATTTTGAAGAGATGGGATGAAAAAAAATCTAGGGGGAGTGCACAAGCCCCCAAGATTCAAGATCCCATGGAAAAACAACATAGGCACAAAGGAACACACACATGTATGTAATGCTTGACAAGTCAACACAAAACATCATTACGACGAAAACACGATGAAGACAATGCGACATTAACTCCAAGATAAAAGATGACGGCCAAGATGAAACAAAACACGAAGATAACGCCCAGATCTGTCGATGGATCACTCTGACACCGAACTGATTGAATGCCATCGATAATTGAAGGATGCACTGACGCGATCGAGGTCTGATCTACGAAGGATAATTTCAATGCCTATGAGGATGAGAATGAACTGATTTTATGATGGATCTGAGGGATGGATAGACTCCATAAAACTCAAGGGGACAAACAAGACTCACCTAAGAAGATGCATAAAATTTTAATGTCCAAGGGTACAAATTGGTAACCACACCTCAAGGGGTGCTATAACAAGACCACCAATGAAGGGGTATGTCAATAAGTCAAATCTCACAAGACATGAATGAAATGGATAGGGGTAATATATTCCTCCACCTTAAAATGTTAACATACTTGCTATGTTGGTATTTAAAGGAAGAAGAGGGGAAGAGGGGATCCCTTAAGGAGAATGCACACCTCCCAAAACTAGTTATCCCTTCCCCCCAAGTGTAGAGACAAGAAAAACCACACAAAATACTATCATGTTGCTACCATGGGAAACATGGTTGCACTTAAGATTGTACCACCATGAATGCAAATGAGCAAACACAAAGCTATAAATGCTACATAGTGAGGAACAACACCATAGGATAAAGATCATCATTGTTTAGAGTGATTAGGTGAATCATCACATGGGAGAGTACCATAATCATTAAGCTATTGAATTTTATTACGCAAGGCATGGCATTCATTGGTAGAATGACCATGCACTCGATGATATGCAAAAAATGAGTTTTTGTTATAATCATGTTTTTGGAGGGAGAGATATCAAGTAGGCTTTGAGAAGCCTCAAAAAAATATTCTCTTGATCAATAGTAGGAGACATTCCTCTCTTTTGTGGAGAAAAGCTTTCTCGCTTATGACAAGATTTCATACATACAATAAATGATAAAGAATTAGATGAAGATGGGGATGAAGGTTGAAAACCCAAACCCTATTTAGAAAAGTATGGTATAGACATAACTTGATTCCTATCATTTTGTTCCATGTTTGAATTATATCCATTTTTATAAAGAATTTTGTATCCAAGGCCATAAAATTCTTCCAACTCAGATGAAGAGATCAGATATACATGCTCCTAAGAAGAATTGGATTTTTCCTGAGCACGCAAATCATTTTCAATTTTTTTAAAGTTAGGTAGATCTTATACTCATGATGAACGGAAGTTAAAGAGCCCCCATCACCATAATGGGGTGAAATTTTTAATTTTTTAATGTAGAACCAAATACAACACAATAATCTTTAGGTTTAGATTGTGAGATTTTTTACTCTCCCATAAAGGAGGGTGTAAAATATAATGAATCCCAATCATCATCTAAGAGTTTTGTTATAAATGACATACAATCAAGATTAGATCATCAATTTTTATAGGTTCTTTGGACTTTGATGGTGAAATTTTAGTCTCCCCTTTGAAACAAGGTGTAAAATTTAACGACCCCAATCATCATCCAAAGATTTCATCATGGGTAAAAAACATTCTTCTTTGTGTTCAACATGTATGGGTTCTACTTTTGAAGCTCGAATAAAAGTATTAAGAGAGTTGGAAGTATTACATTTGGCTTTGGATTGTAAACTATATTTTTTTCATTTTCCCTAACCGTGTATATCTTGTTATAATATTCATACTTCATCTCACAATGAAGATTAGATCCAAGACTCTTTTCATGGCATGGATCCACAGTCTACCTAGGAGAAGATTATATGAAAGAGGTCCTGGGATGACATGGAAAAGTGTTTATAAAATCATGAGTCCTACTTTAATGGGTATTGTGACAACTCCTAATGGTTGCTTACTAATATTATCAAATCCATGAATATTAACATCATTAGGTTTCATAAGATTCTTATCCACACCAACCTTTTCTAAGATACCAATGCTACAAACATTAAGACCTAATCCATTATCTATGAGAGTACGCTAAACCCTAGTTTTATTAATGACCACCATTATCATTAAGGCTTCATTTTTGTTTTGGATCTCAAGCAAGGATAATTCATGTTGATGGAATGTAATATCCAACTTTGTCACTTGCATATAATCAAACAAGGTAGCTACATCATTTAGTTTAAAATAATTTGGGACATCAATCTTCTCCAAAGCCTCTTGGAGCATCTTGATGTATGTAGGTGATATTTGAATCAAGTCCTAAAGGGAGATTTTTGCTAGAGTATTATGAAGTCTCTCAACGAGATAATATTCTTTGCCATTACATTGAGGAATATTAGGTGTGGGTGGAAGGTATGGCTGAGGTAATGGGAAGGATGTTTGCATTTTCTTTTCTTTCTTATTATTTGTAGTGTTATGTGTGTGAGCAACTGCATGATAACTTGGTTGTTACAACACATGATTACTAGTGAGTTGTTTTGCAAAATTTAGGATATGGCCATGAGGTTTAGGAGGTCCTATAATGATAGGTGACTTAGGAATCCCAATAATTAGAGGAATTTTAAGAGGTCCAAAAATTAAAGGAGTTCTAAGAGGTCCAATAATTAAAGGGGATCTAATAGCCAATTGTGCATTCATAACCTCAATTGAGTTGTCTAATTATTGATGATCTTTTGTCGAGGGGGGGTCTAATGTCACCTTAACATCTTCATCTATGTAATCCATCTTATTGTATTTTGAAATACATGTATCAATGATGTAATTCTCTTTTCCCACAATATCTTCCCAAGTAGAAGCATTGGGAAAGAAACAAACAAGATTCTCATGACGTTCAATGATTGGATCCTCTAACATTGTGATACCTTCTTCACAAGTAGGTGAGGTATCGGGAGTAAAAAAAACATGATTTCCATGATTGTCAATGACTTCATTCTCTTGCACCAAGCTAACCTCACACATAGGAGAGATAATGGGAGAGGGATCAATGAAAAATAACAAAAGAGGAGAAATAAATTCATTTTCACATGCTTGTATCATTTTTTTTTAAATGCCCAACAAGATCTGACAATAGAACATGAACTATGACAAAAAAATATTTTTGCAATGAGAACATTGTGTTATTTCTTATGGATCATGCTAGCAATGTTTTTAGCAAAACAGATAATTACAGGACTAATATTCAAAGATTGAGGCTAGATCTAGGCAGAGACTAGAGACAAGGTTATGCACATAAAATTTGGGCTCAATTTAGTTGGGCAAGGTCACCCAAGGTGACTTTTTCCTACATATATTTTTGAAAAATTCAAAATTTGACCATGTACAATACTGATTAAAGTTCTTGTTTGTGTGTGTATATAGGTGTGACAATGAATATTTTACTAGAATCTGCCCAATTTATGTTTATGTAATTCAAAATGCAAGTTTGCAACAATTTACAAAATTTTCAAGCAACAAAAGACAATTGTAAATACAATTTCCAGATCTAAGATGCAACAATTGACTGATTTTAATATGCCAAATCTGAAAATGATGATATTAATGCCTTTTTTGAAACAAAACAATGCAATTTTTCACTTTTTGAGCCATATTCAAGATGCAATAAACACTTTTAAATTTTACTCAAGATTTAAATGACCTAATGCAGATTTTTAAATGCAATTTGAATGTATACCTAACCTATGATAACTAAAATTAACCCTATTTCAACTTATGATGCAATATGATATACACATTTTTGAATTTTTATGCCTTGATGATGCAAAAATAAATGCCAAGATGATCAATGCTAAACAATGTAATGTTAAACTTAGATCTAGGATGAATTGTGTTATATTTTAGAAGGTTTGTGATGTTAATACATTGGGTTCACCAAAATGTAAAGAAGAGAAAGGTAGGAGGCCCTAAGAAATTTTCACTTTAGGGTTCTAGGAACTTTTCCTACTCCATTTCATTTAGAATTGAGGTCATCGAGGTTTGATAGATTTGGACAAGATATAGGACTGACTTACACCCTGAGAGGTGAGTCAACCTTCCCTTGACTAAATTTAGAATAGATTTATGAATGAAATGCAATGATTTGACTAGGCTAATGATGCAAATAACCATTCTGATGCAAAAACAACAAATCCAGAAAGTCATAGATAAATTTAGACTTAGGAAGTTCAGACTAAGCAGAGTTTTGTCCACCTATGATTTAAATTTGGGGCTGAAAATGGAGGACCAAGTCACCCAAGGTGACTATATCCCAGTAGTTGAACTTTAGATCTGATTTCTGTAGCCAAATCAAAGCCTTCTTTTCCTTCGTGTTGCACTCTCGAATATTTTTCAAATGTTGAGATATTTTAGTTTTTGTATGTTTTCAAGATGTAGGATTTTCATGCAACAATGAATACTTAACCTTCAAAACTTCTCCCAATCTTATTTAAACCTAAAACCTACACATTCAAAGAGAGAAGGGTTGTGCCATATAGGGGCTTGCCTTAGTCAACCCTATGTTAGTGTTTCTACTTCCACAATGGCAATGTCAATGAAAGAGATCCCATCCTTTTGAAGGATAAGGATAAATGATAAAATGAATGATGAATCACCAATGTATTGCAACTCAACACTCAAAAATGGCTTCCTTGAAGGACTAGAGTCATACAAATCTCCTCAAGGCTTGATTTGTGATTGCTTGATTTGTGTGAAGACCTATAAGGGTTAGATCTCACAAACACAATGATAACATAAACATGAACAAACTCACACCCAATTTGACATGAAGGTGAAGCCACAATAGTGGTTTACAATTT
>VDFB02008810.1:0-13282 GCA_007258455.2 Sequoia sempervirens | reverse complement strand
ATTTCACTTGCTCACAAGGAAATCTTGGAACAAGATCTAGTCCCCACCATGGTACCAAACAATCTAGAGGTTTTCCAATTTCAGACTATGGTGGCACATTTGACTGCACCACACTGCTTACCCTTTTCCAAACACAATGATGTATCTATCAACCATCTGCACAATGATGCCCTCCACATTGAGGTCTTAATCCATAAGCACCACGTTAAACGTGTTCTAATAGATGGAGGAGTTGGCCTGAATATCTGTAATTTGAAACTTGTCCATGCATTAGGCTATTCAGAAAATGCTATTGATCCTAGAAGGAAAATCACAATAAAAGCATATGATGATGAGGAAAGATCTTCACAAGGGTTGATAGTGCTACCTATTCAAGTGGGACCAGTTGTGAGAGATATAGTATGCCAAGTGTTGGACAAAGAGTTAACATACAACATACTCTTAGGAAGGCCTTGGATTCATGACATTCAAGCAGTGCCATCCACATATCACCAGTGTTTGAAGTTCCCTTTCAATGGGTAGGAAATCACTATTGCAGCTGACTCAAACAACCCCCAATATTGTAACACCCTCAAGACTACCCAAGATTCCTTTGTACCACACAACAGGGAAGCTCCCACTCAAGGTTCATCAAATGATGGGAAACAACTAAATGCCTTGTCAAAGTGGGTGGAGAAAAGGGACCAGTCAAAGGATAAGGATATCGGTAATGCCAATCTCTCAAGTAAAGAAAATACAGCAAATCTTACTCCAAAAAATTAGGAAATTCAACTCGAATCCTTATCAAAACAAGTTGCCAAGATCCAATTGAAAGACAAGGGCATGGGGGAATACTCATTTGAGAAATCATTATGTTTATCACAACTTTCATCTTCTCCAAAGACATATGGCCAACCATCAACATCTAGACAACAATCATCACAACCCAACACACTCTTTGATGGCACCTTTGTGAGAGCAGGCACATTAGTGGATGAGTCAGATGACAAAGAGGTTTTAAACTAGTTATAAAAAGACGAAGAATCATCACAAGCATCCACCTCAAGTGTACGAACAAAGCAGTATGGAAAAGGAAAGACAATATTGGAAAATATGGGATATGAGGGAAAAGGTCCTATTGGTAAAAGGAAAGAAGGCATCATAGAATCGATACAACCTATCACAATGCAAGCCAAGGATAAAACAGGATTGGGATATAGATAAGAATCAAGAGAAGAAACCAGATAACAAGTTGTTGAAAGAATCCTACAACTACAAGCTAGTGATGATCATGAAACTGATTCAAATGAATATGAGTGGGATTCGCTATCTAAAGAGTCTTGTCATGATAAGGAAATTTATGTGGTACAAAAGTATACACCTATACGTGAGGAGGGTCAAAGTTCAAGTTATAGACCACTTGAAATAGGATCACAACATATTGATGATTCTAGCAAAGACGATCAGACTCGGAGCGAAATGGATAATTCAGAGGAGAGTTACCTTATAGACATTGATTTCGCTATTGGATAATCTAAAGACATTACCATCGGGACCCTTACTACCTCTGACTTTAGCCAATCCAATGACTTCTTACCCCTAGTACATCCTAAACTCATAATTGGGATCAAACTGAGTCGTCGGACATCCCCATATTTTCAAATGATGAGGCCATTGTCAACTTCCTTTGTTCCACCAATTCGGAAACAGATTCCACCATTGAACATCGTAACAAAGCTTCCAACCAAGAGAGTTTCAAATTTTCCAGCTGCAAAATGAATAATATAGGAAAGAGATCTGATGGTGAAAACCATTCAATGGTAGTATCAGATCTAGAAAAAGTAAAAATAAAGAGTGTATCCAACAGCGAAAACCTCTTTGAGGCGCTGAAGGATGGAAGATTTGACACACTCCCTGAGCACTTTCAAGAATGAAAACAATCTAAATTATTGGTTGAACCCACTCAGTCTATCAATATCAGCAATGAAGAAACAGTGAAGACTATCCATCTAGCAGAATCCTTGATAGATCAAGAAAAACTGAACTTCATTAAATTATTTACAAAAATATAAATCAATTTTGCTTGGTCATATGTCGGCATGCCAGGGATTGATCCAGAACTCATCATGCATCACTGCCAGCAGGAATAAAACCAGTCAATCAAAAGCTAAGGAAAATGCATCCGCATATTGCCATATTGGTGAAAGTAGAACTGAAGAAGTTATTAGATGCAGGATTCATTAGACCAATTGACTATGCCGAATGGATATCAAATATTGTGTCTATTTAAAAATTGGACAAAAGCATCAGAATCTGCACAAATTTCAGGGATCTCAACAAGGCTTTCCAAAATGATGATTTTCCCCTACCCAACATTGACATCATCGTTGAGCTAACAGTAGGACATGGCATGTTGTCACTCATGGATGGTTTTTCCGGCTATAATCAAATCAAAATTGCACCTGAGGATCAAGATAAGATAGCCTTCACATTTCCATGGGGAACCTTTTGTTGGAATGTCATGTCATTTGGGTTGAAGAACGCAAGAGCAACTTATCAGCATGCTATGATGACAATCTTTCATGATATGATGCACACCTTCATGGAAGACTATGTGGATGATCTATTAGCCAAATCATACACCAGAGAAGGACACCTAAAGATCTTGTATAAAATATTCACCAAACTAGAAAATTTCAATGTACGACTGAACCCAAAGAAATGTGTGTTTGGGGTGACTTTAGCCAAACTCTTGGGATATATAGTTTCAAAAAATGGCATTAAGGTAGATCCTACAAAATTCAAAGCCATAATGGAGATGTCATTTCCCAAGAACATCAGTTAGCTACGATCTTTGCAATGAGAAATGTGAAGAGGCCTTCAACCAATTAAAACAATATCTGATAAATCCACCCGTCTCAATACCACCAGCAAAATGAAAGCCGCTTTTATTGTACATAGCAACAACTGAGATATCATTGGGAGCCTTGTTAGCACAGGAAGATTGGAAAAGAAAAGTCAATCTATTATATCAGCAGAACCTTAAATGGCTACGAGATCAATTACACCTTCATTGAAAAGGCTTGCTTGGAAGTAGTGTTCACTACCCAACAATTATGACACTACATGCTAACTCATACCATCAAGTTAATAGCCAAGATAGATCCACTGAAATACCTTCTTAGCAAAGCTAATCTAATTGGAAGACTAGCTAAGTGGGTCATGATGCTGAGTGAATTTGAAATCCAATATGTCGATAGGAAGACAATCAAAGGACAAGCAATCGTAGACCAATTAGCTAAAGCACCATTGTTGGACAATCATCCAGTGAAAATTGAGTTTCCAGATGTTGATGTTCTAATGGTATCAACACAACAATGGGTCTTGTACTTTGATGGCTCTTATATACAACATGGAGCAGGTGTCGTAATCTTGTTTATCTCACCATAAGGACATACCATTCCCAAATCCTATAGATTGATGTTTCCTTGCACCAACAACATAGCCAAATATGAATCCTTGATCATTGGAATCAAAGTAGCAGTTGAGTGGGAGATCAAAGAGTTACATGTCTATGGGGATTCACAACTGGTCATTAATCAGGTAAACGATGATTATCAAACAAAGGATGACAAGCTGATGCCCTATAAAATAATGATTGATGACTTCAAAAAGTACTTTGTGGAAATAAGATTTGAGCAGATTCCTCGAAGCGACAACAAATCCGTTGATGTTATGGTGACCATTGCTTCTCTCTTGTAGATTTTGGAGAAATGAGCCCATTATGAGTTCATGGTGGAACAACTATTCAACCCATCCTATGACAACCTTGAATCCCAAGTTATCTACCATCTAACTGAGGTTAACACTTCCCTCTATGGGAAAATCTATACATACCTAAAAGATGATACCCTCCCTCCCCACTTGTCCCACAATAAAAAATGAAACTTCATTTGTCAAGCCACTCGACATACCCTTATCACAGATGTCCTTTATCAATGAGGTCTTGACAGAACTCTCCTCCGATGTCTAGAACGTGACGAGTTTGAAATGACTTTATGGGAAGTTCATGAAGGTGTTTGTGGAACTCATTCGAGTGGTTTAACCTTAGCCAAGAAACTCCTTTGTTAGGGATATTACTGGCCAACTATGGAGAGGGATTCTTTTCAGTTCGTCAAGAAATGCCAAAAGTGTTAGATTCATGGCAATCTCATCCATGCACCAACGTAGGAACTTCAACCTTTTGCATCAACATGGCCCTTTTGTCAATGGGGATTGGACCTCATGGGGAAAATTCATCCATCTTCATCAAATGGACACAAGTTCATTATCACAGCCACTAAGTATGTCATGAAGTGGATCGAATTTGTCCCTCTATCCACCATCACAGGAAAACAAATCTTATCCTTCATCCTAAACTGCATCATCTGTTGGTATGGCATCCCTCAATCCATTATCACTAATGACGACAGACCTTTTAAGAATCAGGACGTTGAAGAACTTTGTGATAGGTTTCACATCCAACATTGGTTTTCTACACCATATTATCCTCAAGGAAATGACCAAGCAAAGGCCTCAAAGAAAACTATCCTGAAAATTTTGAAGAAAACCATCAACGATGTTGGACGTGACTGGCATGTTCAACTGAACCCTGCTCTATGGGCTTATAGAACTAGTATTTGCACTTCGACAGGAGCTACACCATATGCTCTAGTCTATGGATCATAAGCCATTATACCTATTGATATTGAGCTACCATCACTTCGGGTGTCACTAAAAGGGATCATTTCATATGAGGATTGCAAAGTGTCTAGGTTATAGGAATTGGAACTCTTGAATGAACACTGTCAGCATGCAGTGGATCACCTGAAATCCTATCAGCAGAGGATATCCAAAAGTTACAATCACAGAGTAAAGCCTAGAACATTTTAGGTGGGTGATTTAGTCCTGAAAGAGAACCCTCGTAATCAACAGGATTGAGAGAAAAAGGGGAAATTTGAACCAAACTGGCTAGGTCCTTTTGTCATTGTCTCAATCTTCAGATCAGGAGCATATCAATTGTCCACACGAGAAGGGTATTTTTTTGATGAACCCCTCAATAGCTTGCATCTCAAGAAATTATACACCTGAATCATCCAGGGCACCGAAAAAGGTCCTGGAAAAATACCAAAAACATCAAAAAATGTCCTGAAAAAATGGTTAACTTGATGAAAGCCTAGCAAATAGGCATCTTGGTAGCAACAAAAAATAAAAATCACAAAAATCAAAAAATCAAAAAAACAAAAAAGGTAAAAAATCATAAAATCAAAAAAATCTGAAAATCTGAAAAAGTGCAATAAAAGCAAGTAGTGAAAACCTGGCAAAAGGTGCTATTTGTGATAGGTTAGCTTTTCCATCTATTTGAGCATGTCGGCCATTTTCTTTCGCCATCAATCCGCCTATCATCGGAAAGCACCATGTACATATCCTGGCATCGTGGTCATGTCTCACCCTAGACTGGGGGCAAAACTAAACTCACTGGGGGCAATAAACTTTGAGCTTGAACCAACAAACAAACAGTAGTAGGACAAACGCAACAAACACAAAGATCATAGTCCAACACAACATTGAACATCAACAACAACCATGAACGCATCAACCATCCATATCAAACATCAAACAACTAAATCAATCAAATCAAGACAAACCTCAAATGGATGATGTTCCTTCTGAATCATGGCTCCATCACTGTGGCATTATGTTCAACTGTTGAACTTTGATTTTTGTCATGATATTCTGGAGCACCTCGATGATGTATTGAACTAGAGGAGCCAAGAAGGAGTATGATTTTTCTTTGTCTTATGTCTGTGAGTTGATCACTATTACTGTGCAAATTGTCACAGGACGTGCTCTACAAAGTATCACTAATGACATTCTGAATTTGCATAGGAAAATAGTTAACTCTTGTCTATTTACATGGGTAATGCTCAGGTCATCTTGGTTTAATTATACCTAGATGCTTGTGTTAACTTGCAATATCAAACATCATGGAAGTTGTACTCAGTTCATCATGGTTTAAAATATTACATCGATGCGTGTACTCACTTTCAACATTTTAAAGGCTCAATGATGATAAAAAGCATGAAAAAATGGTTGTTACAATGACAAAATTTGCATATTAGATCTGTATGAGTGGGGTAGATTGCATCCATGTTAGTCTGCATCTGTATCTATGGGATTTCCAAAGCTACAACAAATTTCACGATGATGTTGTCTCTCACATTAATGGATTGAGTACATTTGACATTAACCAAAAACACATCATTTTCATATAGTTGCATCATCATTTGCATACATTAGAAATCATTACCATATCACATGTACAATATCACATCATTCATCCGCCCATGCATGACATAAATATTTGCATCAGAAAATGCAAAAAGAAGTGCATTCCATCTCACTTGCATAATCAAAATCATCTCATTAAGAAGATTGAAAGACATATCCAGCAAAGTAAGAAGAAAAAAATCTCTATTTTAATAGGGGCATAATTGAACTTGATGCATCTATAATTGAACTTGATGCATCACTGAAATCATTTATTCCTTTAAAAAAAATAGATCTTGGATTCAAGATTGAAAGACATATCTAGCAGAGAAATATTTCCAAGAAGAAAAAGTTGTTGAAAAACATGACTGGATAATAAAGGATATAATGCCTTTGTTATGAACATCGAAAACCAGTAGTGAAGATGAATTTTTTATGAACATCTAAAACCAGTAGTGAAGATGAATTTGTTATTACTCAAATCCAAGACCGATAAAGGACTAACTAGATATAAACATCACGTGTCATTTGCAAAATCATATCCATCTCACATAGCATTAAACATCATCCATAAAGCATATAGAATCATCAACCATGCATTATCATATCATCATTGCATACATCACATACATAATCATCACATAAGCATCACCATTGCATAATCATCATGATCATCATCATATAAACATCATAAACACATTGAACTATGCACCATCATGTGATCATTTCATCCATCATTCATTCATTGCATCATTTATTGGCATCAGAAAAGATAAAAAAACATAAAACGCATCACATTTCATTAACATAATAAGATCCATCACATGTATCATATAGGAATCATTCATAAAGCATCATAGAATCATAACACATCAGTTGCATCCATCATAATCATCATCATATAAACATCATAAACACATATAGGCACATAGATCAATCATCATCATCTGCTGCATATCATATAAACCTCAAAATAATAATGTCAAGTGTATAATGATATCCAAACATGGAGAGATACATCAACAAAGTGGTAGAAATCACAAAATCTCTAACTGAATAAGTGTATACATCAAGAATAAGTACATCATCAAGTCTTAGTACATTAATCAATCCTATATTGGGGCATATCAATCAAAGATGATAAACCACATCGACTAATAATATCTAAATCAGCCTGCACCAAATGTGAAATCATGTCCCACATCTTTAGGAAGCGTTCCTTAGATTGAAGAATTCTAAAATCCTCCTATGATCATAACATATCGCAAATCAGCAATCTTATCAATCAATCAACATCAATCAATCAATCAAATCTAATCAGCTCTTATGAGACTTTGATCAAATCTTGTGAGCATCTATCATTGATCCTCGCCTATCATGAGATCAATGCACCTCGTCTATCATGAGGTTCATCAATCAGTTCAACCTCGCCTATCATGAGGTTCATCAATCAATCCAACCTCGCCTATCATGAGGTTCATCAATCGATCCAACCTCGCCTATCATGAGGTTCATTAATCAATCCAACAACGCCTATCATGAGTTCAATCATCAATCTATCATTGATCCTCGCCTATCATGAGGTTAATCATCAATCTATCATTGATCCTCGCCTATCATGAGGTCAATTATCAATCTATCATTGATCCTCACCTATCATGAGGACAATCATCAGCATCCTATCATTTACTATCACCTATCATGAGGTCAATCATCATCATCCTATTGTTTATCCTCACCTATCATGAGGTCAATCATCAACTATCATATCAACATCATCAAATCAATCGACTGAACGTGATCATCAAACATCAAACACAAGGAGGAAACATGAGGCATCAATTAATCATTTCATCACCTAGTGGCTTAAACATCATTTTTCGGGAGATAAATTATTTTTGCATCGTAAAATTTTGAAATCATCATCAAATCATCAAAATTTTAAAAAATTCAAAAATTCATCGATTTATCTCCCAAGGGGGCATATATTCGTCATCACTTGAAAATCAGTGTCAGGGGCATCGAAAAAAAGATTTTCTCAGCATCAGTAGCAAATTTTTCTTTGAAGCAACGTGTAAACACATTACTTCAAAGAGGGGAAAAATGTATACACCAAAAATGGTCAAGAGATTTAATTAATTAAATACTAGTTATTTAATTAATATTTCATCTACTTATAAATAAATTCTTAATTTATTTATATAGTTCATGTCTTCTAATTCTCCAAATCCAAAATCACATTCCTCTAATTTAATTAAATAAACAAATTTTTATAGTGTGTTTTATTTAATTAATTTTTACTAAACCCAAATTTGGAATTCAAGCACATTTAATTAATTTCACTAATCCCAAATTTGGAATTCAAGCACATGTCTACAACTTTTCATGCCACCTCACCAAGGTCACATGAAAGTAAATAATTCTAATTTTTAATTAGAATTATCTTCAACAAACTTTCAAACACATGACTTATTCCTCACACACTTGATTCTCCCACACACTTGGCCTTTTCACACACTTGATTCTCCCACCCATTTGGCATTCAAACACATGGCTTATTCCTCACACACTTGATTCTCCCACACACTTGGCCTTTTCACACACTTTATTCTCCCACCCATTTGGCATTCAAACACATGGCTTATTCCTCACACACTTGATTCTCCCATCCATTTGGCATGTTGCCCTTGGTCAAGGGGACATTCTCCAAGATTCTTCCATCTCAACTGTTCATCCCTCATGCTTGAATCTGGACCGTCGATCGTTGCCACATCACAAGATGCTTGAAAAATCCTATAAATACACCCCTTTGCTATAGTATTTGACATCCCACATTTGAGTAGAGTTATTATGCAGGAATATCTTTTGGAGCATTGGAGCATTTGGAGTCTTATAGCATTGTTTAGCATTTTAATGAGTTTGCATTGTAGCATCATGTTAACTTAGGACCATGCTTTGCTTTATAGTTACATTTAATATCATGTTGTGCTGTATAGTTGCATTTTAGTTTATCATATTCATAGTTTGTATTTGAGCATACGCGGAATCATTTTAGCTTCATACCGTAGCATTAGCATTGTATAATCTCACATCATTATCCATTTGTCAAAACATCACCATTATCATAGTATCATGGCTTTTATCATATAGTTGCATGTAGGAATTTACATTTCTTACATTTTCAAACAGCATCTCATTTCTTAAGTGGTCATTTGAACAACCATAGTGTGCATATAAAATCTAAGAGCCAAATGGTTTAATAAATCCTTAAGAATAGAGGACAATGACATGTTTTTAGGAATTTAATCTTGTTTCAATTTTATTGATTACATCTATAATATAATACGTCTCATTGGTGTTTGTGTTGATTTACTAACTCTCCCACATTTCACACACACAAAATTAACTTCACCTAAGTAAAGATTAATTCCTAACAATACAATGTTTTCATTATTCTTTTCCCTTTTGTACACAAAATCACATTTTACACACTATAGAAACCATCTAGATTTTATAGTATATTTTTGTAAACATTTGTTTAATTTTCCTAGCATATAGAACACTGGGAGTAAAACACACTCAAAACTTGTGATTTCTAGTAATATTGAAACATACCAAAAAGGTTCCTAACAAAGCTAGACTTCTAGGTAGTCTCACCTTACCCCTTTGTCCTTAGCTACAAATTTTCTAGTCATTTTCCTATTATTCCTAAGATAAAACTTTATTTGTATTCCCTCCCTAGAAACACTTTGTTTGAGGCATCACTTTTCCTAGAGTTATGAGTATATACAATAACAAGATGATCACAAATAGACATATTACATTTTATTTGTAGAGGTTTCTTCTACACATTTTTCTATCAAAATATACCTCTTGTTATCCTTGACTATGTTACCGGTATTTGGCGTTCAAACTATTTACTATTGAAAACTTTAACTCTTTTACTCATTAATGCTTAGGGAATGATAGTATTTTTATCCTACATGAAATACATTTAAATAATATCAAACACTATGTTATTGTATTATTATTTGAAAATTTGTTTATATTCTTAGTTATTTAAATTCTCTTGATACACTAGGTAAGTTCATCATTTTCTTCATTACAATTAGGTTATCATATGACCAAGATGCAAGGGCATTTCCCCTTGATCAACCCCTTAAAAATTGATCAATACTGAAAAACAAAAAGCAAGTGTCTAAGATATAGATTGTGTGCTTTTTGTATTGCACCACATTGATTTTTTTCTATTGATTAACCTCCAAAATTATTGCCTTGTAATTTATGTGGAAGATTATTCAGTGATTAGAATGAATACATTAAATTTCTTTAAATACTAGCACAAAAAATTAAAGTGTTTCAAAAGTGTGTTTAGTTGAATCAAGGTAGAAGAGTAAAGTGGGAAAATTAGTCAAATTTGATTTTTTTAATTTGAAATTGAAAAAAGACAAGATCATGATTGCAAGGTCACTCTTATGTCCACAAACTTGTCCTAGAATATAATAGCAGTTAGATCTAGGTATAAATTACTAAATGGAGGTAGGTGCATAAATAGGTGCAATCAACGAATAAATTTGAAGGTTGTATGGCTATATTTAGGCATTTTTACTATAAAATACAATCAAAATTGTAGGAAGAATATATCACTTGAAAAGGAAGATTTTGAATAGACTATCAAAATTTATATATTATTTACAAATCTATATGATATATATTTAAAAATAAGAAAAATAAGATATGTTTTGATATTTGAAAGGAAACTTTACATGGATAACTATCACAAAATAAAGAGTTTTCAATATGAAGGTTAACCCATTAAATTTAGGTTATGGATATGATAAACAAGTGGATAATATGAATGTATAAAAGTGAGTGTAAATAGAGAGGGTAGAACTAAATGTATAGAGATATGTCTTTGTAAATGAATAAATAAATTAGGGAAATGAACTCAAATTTGCATAATACCATGTCATATATCACTATATATGTAGTAATACATCACCTCGACATAGACACAATATTAATTGGGATATGACATGTGACATAAATTTTACAATTACTTTACAAGAATAGCATCACTATCTTTCACTATTTTCATCTCTTTTTAGGTAGTAGTGTTATTGACAATACTGTAGCTTAAAATTTAAATGCTATTAAATAGAAATTAGGTTCATCTCTTGCCATGGTTTTAGTTAAGGATATAGTTATTTATTGGTAAGAACTCATTGTTTACACACATTCCTATTTAATGGTTGGTCATTAAATTTTGATGAGATATTTCCCCTCCTATATCTCCATAATTGCTACAAGTGTAAGTTCTTTTCAATTAATTCTTACAAATACCAATATTTTTATGCTTTGAGAGTTGGATCCATTCCATGATATCTCCATCTTCATGTTACCATAAAATACAACCTCCCGTACCCACCAATTTTTACCTTAAAATTATTTTAATTGTTGATTGCAGGTTGAGATGTCAAATGCTCCTCTACCAAAACAAATAAACCCAAGCCCAAACTTCATATCATTTGTTTCAAAAGAGTCACCACAATCTATAGAATAGAACTAAGATTTTTTTTTGCGTAGGTATTACCAAACCCCATTTTTATAAAAAAAAGAAAATGAAAACCTTCAAATGGAAACCTCTTTAAAATTATCCAACTTTGGTGGATGAGAAGAAACATAGGGTTTAAGCATTTGTAGAGATGTCACTTTTACTAGGATGGATTGACTCCCAATTTTTTGCAAAAAGATGATAGATACTATTACTAGGGAGCAAGGAAATGGGGTTTTGTTTGTGACAATGAGGCTTGGTAGCATAGATGGTTTCTACTAATAAGTGATTTAAGGGGACATCAATTCACTTAAATATATCCAATGACATTTATGTTGGCACACGACACCAAAAATCCTTAGTGAGGGAAAAACACATCATAAACACATCAATAAAAAATAGGTCATATATGCTCATAATTCAATGGAAAATTGTGAGCATTTAGATATCTTTTCCTATATATTGAGGATGTAAAATTTATTGGGCTTTTTCTTTTAAAAAAATGATTGAACCTATTTCTTTAACATGAATATATTGTCATTGGGTAATATAGAAGAGAAAAAGGCATGTTCTCAATTGAACTCACCTTTTGAAATTTTAATTATTTTTATAAACATGTATTCATAGTTATTTATTTTAATTCCTCATGAAAGGATTACGATCCATGGAAAATCATATCCCAACAAGTATTTAAGAAACTTCATACCAATATGCATAGTAGCTACCTTTGTTAAAAACTACTAGGTATTTGCTACATTACTTTTTGAACATAACGAAATAAATATATTAAAATAACAATTGATTACAAAGTAGGTCTGCCTATCTTAAAAAGACTCATGGCATGCCAATTCCAAAGAATCAAGAATATCCAAATGGATTAAAAATGGATAATCAAAAAGAAATAAAGAAGCCTCCAAACCCCATAGACAAAACATGTGTAAAACCTCGTCCCGCAACCTAGAGGATGATGAAACATTGCAGAAGCACAACCAATTTGTTTTTCTTAAAAAGAGTAACAAGACGAGTAAAGTATCCTACTCTAACCACATACATCCTCTAGGCTACGCAACGCGTCTACATGTGAACACCATTACTTATAAAATTTAAACCAACCAAAGCATATGAATATTAAACTCAAGATACAACATACAACAAAGCATTAAACCATTGCAAGATAAATCTAACACATAGAAATGTATTGAACATATTTCCACAGATACAACACCACATAACATCCAATACACGGCGTAAGTGCACCAAGATGGTTCCCCAAAAAGGGGCTTAAGTGGCCACTTTTTTTCTGAAATCAGGAAATACTGACCTTGGACGTGAAATTGAGGATAGCTACACTCAAAAAATTTAGATGGAACAAAAACAAGGACCACAGTGCTCCGAGTCTACTTTCTAAACTACTAATTTATTTTGAAAATGGTTGAGATT
>VDFB02008809.1:0-19233 GCA_007258455.2 Sequoia sempervirens | reverse complement strand
TAAGACATTTTTGAAAGGACGTGTTCTTTCAAACATTTGATGTATAAGTATCCATTTTTTTATATCAAAAGGAGAGAGGTGAATAGGAAAAAAGAATACTATAGATAGTTTTTTTTTGTAATGATGTTTTCATCAAAAAGACTCAGATGCATGCATGAATTTCAATGAAGTTAATGAAAATTTATGAATTTGTGGCTTAGTCTTTGGTATCAACTATCTGTGGAATTATACAGTTATTGGGAAGTATGAAAAATTATATATAGGTAAAAGCTTCAATAATTCTATACAGTTCAAGAAAAACTTCAAGGTTATTAATTCATGTCATTCTATACATTCTACAAATCTAAGTTGAATGCAACTAATTTGCAAATACTACGAGTCATCATCAACACTAACAACTTTAAAGTCACAACTATTGGTCCAATATTGATAAAAATATTGGGCATTATATAAACCACTACTATCACAACTATTGAAACATGCTTAGCTACTAGGTCCTCTCCCCTATATTAAATTAAGGAAAACATTATCGTAAACACAATATGTATAGAAGAATATGAATGTAAAGGAAAATGGGTAAATTAGCAAAACATAAATGTAAATAAAAGTAGTGTGAGCAGAAAATGAATCTAAATTGGTCTTGAAAAATAAAAATCATACCCAATTAACATTCAGTTATACTGACCTTGTACTCATTGCCATTGTCAATCTTGAAGGTTACTTTGATACCTTCTATAAAAAATCCCTGGCCATGAGGCAAGAGAAGGCAGGAAAACCAAGTGTATATTGATGACTTCCTGACAATCAAAAAGAAACAAGCAACCAGTCAACCCTATTAGAACAAAATAATCTTATGAATTGATTTTATTTGTTTTACTGGCTAATGGATATTAGACCTAGTTCTCTTGAATTGAGATACTACTAAGATGTGTTGACTACCGATATTCTGCTTCAATCTCTATAAGTTACTTTTTTCTTAAATATATTCAAGATAACTCTGCAAAAAAATTCCATGATCTGTTAGAAATTATGTAGATTATTTTGTTAATACTTCTCTATTTTGATATTTTCTTTCAAAAATTCAAAGAAAGATATGTAATGCCATATTTGAAACTTACATATTTTAATTTTACTAATTCTATAATTATAGGATATGATTCCAACAATTATGAAACGCATTGGCAATATGCTGGATGAATGAAGTAAACTATGCCATTGGCAGGTGTAAAGCCAAATTCCTTAACCCTTGCCAACATCCTTCTTGCCTGTTCTAAAACATGTGCTTTGGAACAGGGCATGAAAATCCATCTAAGTATAATGAAAAGGATATTTTTGTCAAATACTATATTACAATAAGTTGAATGAATGTAAGTAGAGAAATTTTTGCATACCTATAGATGGTACAAAATTTCATGGTTAAGTGGAAGCCTCCCATCAACAACAAGATCCAAATATCCATGTATCTATCTCAATCGAGCCTCTAAACCCTTCAAAGCCGTCAAATTTTCCACTAACTTGTTATGCACAAAAGTCAAATTTTAGAGTTATGTCACCACTAAAAACAAAAGAAACAGAGCTTTGAAACCAAATCCACACACAACACAATGTGGTATTCATACAAAGCCATACAAACAAACTAAACTCAAAACATTGGAATGGAAACAACTTCAAATTATGATGCAGAGCATGGATTCACTTTACTCAATTAGAGGCACATTTCACAATAATGGGTTCTTCATCTAAAAAATTTGTACGAGGTTCAAATAGTAAAGAGATTGATGAAAGATAGAGGAATTAAAAAGATACTTGGATGTAGTTGGATTGAAGGCCGTAAACTAGTACATGTTTTTTTGTGTAGGAGTCATATCACATCCACAAACATGGAAGAGCTATGCAAAGCAGGAGAAATTGGTTTGGAAAATGAAGGCATCAGGGTATAAAGAATCATTTTTCTGACACCATAGTGAAAAGTTAGCACTTTTTTTCATCTTTGCATATTGGTTCGATGCTTCAAACAATGCATTTGTTATATTGAAAAGTGCATTACCTTATTGAGCTTCTCTTTGTTTCGAGAATAGTATAATATTCTCTACTTAACAGGGCCAACCACGTGACGGTGGAAGCCCATTTGACCCCTCCCCCCCTCACATCACTCTCAATTCCCCATACCCGATCATATAATATTAATCATTCATTCATCCATTAATAAAATATAGCATTCATTCATTAACATATAACATTCATTCTTTGAGTTTTTACATATTATCAAAAATATGGTTGTCATAATATGATTACAATCACTTTTTTTTTCTTTTTCTTTTTTGAAGCTAAAAAAAGCTAAAGTGGAGTATTGTTTTCTAAATCATTTGTCTCCCATTCAGTTGTTCTACCCTCTACTCGTGATCTTAATGTACACCTAGTCATGTACTCATGACATGGATGCCACTGCAAGGGGGGGCCTGTTGCTATAACAAAGAAATGTTAAATTGATATGTTTTATTATTATTGTTACAAGTATTTCATTAATTAAAAGAACATTAGAGTGGTTCTTTTTACCTGATGGGGCCACATCATTTTTCTGATCTTGTCTTATAGCCTTATACTCAACATGTTGAACACCCTCTAAATCCTGATCTAGAGTTGAAACACTAAAGGTTACATTAATTAATAGACCAATTGCAATTAAATATGTTTAAAAGAACATTAGAGTGGTCCTCTTTACCTAATGGGGCCACATCATGTTCTTGATCTTCTCTAGCCTAATCATGCTCAACATGTTGATCATGCTCTACATGCTCTAGAGTTGAAACACGAAAGGTTACATTAATTAATACACCAATTGCAATTAAAGATGTTTAATTGTATTAAGAGCACATGAATACATCTAGTACCGAGATGCACACCATGACCTTCATCTGCAAGTTGTGCTCCACCCTCACCAGGTTGCATTCCAACGTCATGTGCAATATTATCATTTCTTGTTTGTTTAAAACAAATAGGCACATAATTACTTTATGGTGGAAATTAATATTGAATAGATTGCACAAGTATTCAATTTTAAATAAACTTTATTGAGTTTATTTACCTATGTTTTGGATGCAATGGGAGATTGTGTTTTCCCAGTCAAGACTCTTAGGTGTTCAGCCATGACTCCATAGCCTTGCTGGAAGGCAATCTTCAGGTCCTCTTCTATGGGCACTCTATTGAATTCAGAGCTCTGAAATCATGAATTTTGCTTCTATGGTGTGATAAAACCAAAATTATTTGCAATTTATTATTTGGATGCAATATTTCATTTATCGATACTTACAATTCGTGCAGCTAATTTCATATAACCACTAGAGCCAAGTTTGTGTTGCTTGTGTTTTTCTAGTCTTTCCTTTGTTGCCTTCGATGTGTCGTGCAGCCTATGAAAAGTTTGAAATACGTTAGATTATATAAAAATAAAGAGTAATGAGTATATAATTACATTGTTGATAGTATCACATACCTTCCTTGGCCTAGTGGTGTCTTTCCTTTTTTCTTTTCAGCCTTCTCCTTTCCATCTGACACCAGGTCCTTCCACTCCCTCTTCAGAATCATGGGGGGATGCTCGTACTTTCTTTTCTTCTCTAAATGTGACCTATATTGGTCCCTCACATACTTTAGATAGGTACCAACTTTCTTAAGGACCTTGGTTTGGTTGAGTGGTTTATCACCGAACAACACAACTAAACAGTTAATGAGCTCATCTTTTAAATATTGATTTTGGGCATTCCACCATGTACGTATGGTGGGCCCGAAGAGCTCCAATTTAATATCACTTAGATGTTTATAAAAAATATCATTTCCTGTAAAATGATCAATAAGTAAATTTCAATTGGATTATATATAATAATAATTAAAACATTTTAAAGTACCTGGGACCTTCTCTATCTTTATGGGAATGAAATCCTTGGTCACCAAAAATGTGACCAGAAATGTTCTCGTACTAGTAATACAGGAAGATCTAGGAAATGCTGCTAAAACATCACCAATACTAGTGGCCTTTGCATCCCCTGGTACATGTCTTGACATATGTTCTGGCATATGTTCGCTGCCAGAGGGTGCACTACTGGATGTCTGCATGCTATGTGTTGCCGACATTTCAGTTGACAATATAGGCACAGATGATGGGGTCGGATGATGTGATGTATGCGCAAGAAGATCAAGATGGAAACTTGTACCAACCCCTACTCCTCAGGCAGCACCTGCAGTACCCTGATCATGGCCAGCAACATCATGAGGATGCAAAAAATCCTGTAAAAACAACACATTTTAGTTCATGACATAAAAGAGTAAAAAATATAAAACCATGAATGAACTTATGTTATAATTAAAGACCTTATGATAGCTTACTTGCAAGTTTTGTGCTCTCTCAATCAATATTTTAACCCTCTCTCTTATCTCATCTATTTGAGGCACTATGAATAACAACTGAAGGATTTCTTCATTGCATTTTTTTGGGTCTACCTTGTCATATCGAGAGGGTTTGTTGAATATGTGATGTCATCATCACATAATAGTGACTGCACCTCCCTATGGATGCTCTCCTCTACTGCTGGTGCCTTTCCCCAATCAACTGACTGCAACAAGAATATTAAAAACATTATCAAAATTAACCCAATAAACTCATGAAAAAAACATAATAATAAAACATTTTGCTCGTATCTAATTTATACAATTACAATGAGCTAAACCTATCAGGTAGAAGTGCCTGAAGATGCATTGTGATATGTGCTTTGGGATAGAGCCTTCCCCATATGATCAATGTCCCACTGTGACAAAAATTAAATATGAAAAAACATTGTTGAAATGAAACCAATAAACTTACGAAAAAAAACATAATAATAAAATGGTATACTGGAGTCATTAATTGGAGGTTGGGTAAAATGGTATATAGTACATACCACCCCCATAGTAACTGTGTTTGTATCTAAGTGATTCAAATTGTAATCGTTTAACAACTCTTCCCCTACAGTTATTGATTTTATCGCACATATGAATACATGGTTTCCCTTGCGTGCCTCGAATATGCAATTGGGTTGCTTATTTGTTGACCCAGGTCATGTACTATTTATAAACCCTACAATATTCCCTAATGCTTTTGGCCTTTCGTCAATGTACATAGCCACTCCTTTATTTTGATCCTTATCTTTTAGTTGTATATAATTTGTTGACAGTGCATACCTATGCATACTTCATGTATATCAAACTAGCTGCATCCAATCTTTGTAACTATAACAGGGTCCGACATACTCCATCAATTTAGTAGCTTTGTCATAACATACCTTTATATCATCCATAAAAAATAGGCCCAAACCATGTAATGATGATGGTGCTATGCGATATATCCTCTCATTGACACAAAAATCAGTGTTTATTGGAGGAAGTTCCTTGGGTACCCATTGTTTCTGTAGATTTTTGTACCTCAAGGGCACCTCGATGTCACCTATGCTCTCATCATCATAAGAACATGACCCCCCTTTAGCAAGAAAAAATTCCATGTGTTTATAGAATTTTCTTCTAATCTTTTGACCTCTAGTTGATCTCCCTCTTTTAGACCTACTACATGTCTCGCTTTCCTCTATTCTTCTTGAATTTCCCTTGCTCGAGGAAGATAGATCTGAAAAATACCTATTTGGTGGTAGTTGTACTCAGAAGGATGTTGGATGAAGTTCTTTCATGGTGATGTGATCCTAAGGTGACATTATGCTTAATCTATCATTTCATCGCTATAATTTGACAGGTTATAAGGTAATCAAGTCTTGATAGATTGCAAGTTATTGTTACTACCTTCCAAATGTGTCCATCACAAATCAAATCTACTTAATGTTTTAACTCCCAAAATTTGTAACAAGTGTTAAATGTGACTATGGTCCTCCACCAGTTACACAACCAAGGCCTCAAATGTATTCTCTAATTGTAATCAAAGGAATTTTTCTCTTCATTCAAGTAAATAAACTTGAAGGGAAACACCACCAAGTGGTTTATTGGACACCTACATGACTAAAAATAGCATAAAATTTACATTTAATTTCCATATTTCTAAGTGGTTAACGGGAAGGGAGTGTGTACTAGGGTTGGTTAAGTCATCAGAATTTTATGCTTTGGAAATAAAAATTGTTTAAGTCATCTTAAATCTTCCTATGTCTAATTGCTAGGAGACTCTTGGTATGTTTTAAGGTAGGATGAGTGGTTGCATCAATGTTCTAGTTCTCTATGACAAGGTTTCAACATCTTCAAATAGTGAAAATTAGTGCTCATAGTCATTTGAAACAACAACATTTTGATTATGTATGATGGTAGGATTTGATAACTTAAAAGAATCGGCTACCCAACAAACTTAAAGTTAAAAGAAACTTTTTCAGTTTAAGGGGTTAGCACTTTCTTTCATCTTTGCATATTGGTTTGATGCTTCAAACAATGCATTTCTTATCCCACTTCTATCTTATTTTATTCCCATCCCATTGCACAATTGTTGCAATTGTTGGAGGAGTTGATACCAAAATTTTATATCAAATACCACGTTCTTGAAGCAATTTTTTGTGTTTTTACTACTTTTTTGAAGTTCTTTTGTGTTGTATGGATTCGTACAAGCTTGAAATGCTTTGAGATCATTGGTGTAGATAAATATATGTTTTCCCTTTCATTTTCATTTGTTTTGAAGTGCTAAATTATTGTTTTGTGGGAGAAAACAATCAAATACAGGGACTACCCTATTTTTCCTATGTAAGGGTTTGAGGGCTAAATAGAAATGACATCCACCAATCCACCCACTGTCTTGGAATTGTAACTCGGTGGAATGGTTTGCAACATGGTATGATAGAGGTTCATTGAATTTAGGGGTCTATTAAAGCAAGAAACTTGGCATTGAATTGATGCCCTAGGGCTGATAGGGGAAATTTTCTTGTGAATTTGTGGTTGTTAACTCAGGGTTTATTAATTTGATGGATATCTTGGTAGACTCATGGCGACACTATTTGATGGTCCAATCTCTACTTCGAAAAAAATATATCTCTAACAACTCTAAGAGCTATAATGGGATGGCATTAAAGGAACCTTCATATGAAGGATCTTCTAATGAAGGACCTTTGAATTAAGGTCTTCATTTGAAGGTCCTTCATGTGAAGGTTCCTTTTATAAAGCATTTTGGACATGAAATATTTAAAATAAAAAATACCTTCATTTGAAAGTCTTGACATGGCATCATTTTTTAATGAAGGTTCTTCATTCAAAGGTCATGACGACATCACCTTCAAATGAAGGTTCTTCATTCAACTAGTATTTTGTAATTTTGAAATTTTGGGATTATTTTTTTGCCTGATCTGACAAGTGGGACACACTATTGTGAAATCACTCATTAACAAAGAGATGAATGTGTGATAATAATTTAGGGTTAAAAATAAATCCATTTGAGTCTTTTATAAATGAAAGGACATTTGATGCAATCATAAGCCTTGTCAAAGTTTTAACTTAATTTTAAGGGCATCATGAGTAGTTTGTTGGGCCCATTGAACAATCTCTGATGCAAGGATTAAATTTTCTAGAATGTATCTACTATCAAGAAATCCAATTTATTTACCTGTATGACTATATCTCAAGCAATAGGTTTAATTGTGATGGCAATGATATTGACAAAGATTTTGTAATCTAGGTGTTGAGAATCATAATTGGCCACCATCCTAGGAAAGATTCTTCATTCTCACTTTTAGGTGTTAAAATTTAACAATACCTTGATTGATGAAAGAGCCAAAAGAGCCTTTCTCCATGGTATCTAGGTACACATAGCAATGGTCTTCTCTTATATGGTTGGACATGATTTAAAGAACTTAGCTAGGAATTATTCATTTAACCTATGGTTTTCTCATAGTTCCATCATTGGAAAAGTATGATCAAATTCTTCTATTATGAAGAATTGGTCTATGTGCCTCTAGTAATCACTATAAATGTTTGTAAGGATAAAATTACTAATTGCATCAGGTAGGAGAGAATCAACTTTGAGTTCTTCAAAGATTATATTCCTCTATTCATAATTTTTAAGGGTTGTGTGTGGAGGAGGTTATCACTACCAAGAAGGCAAGAGACCTTTCCTTGCATATGTTTGTGGTGGAGGTATTAAAGAAGAATTGTATGCCTCTATTTCCATTCATTAGATCTAGCTTATCCTAGCATATACTTGGGCTCCTTTGCCCCTATAAACTTCCATTTGTTTGAGTTTATGTTATGTAAGCGTAATTCCATGCTATGTTGAAATATAAGAGGTGGAGGAGGCCAAAAGGAAATAACCCCTTTTTAGTTGTACCTTCAAATTTTTTCTTATTGTTTTATGTTTTTAGCAACTTTGCAGACATAATATTTGAGGTAGGTCATACAACAAAGAATAACATGTTCCCACCAACAAATTGAACCTCAAAATTTAGTGGGACTTAATTATGAGTTCTAGATGAGAATGATGACAATTCCAATCTTTTTGGAGGAGGTGGGAGGCATTAAACTTAATGTGGAGGATGTTGGGGGTAACTATGTGGTCAACTAACTAGAATGACATGAGCACATGAAGGATCAATAAGAAAAGGCAACTATAAGTTCAAGTTGTGCAAGATGATTGAAAGGGGAGGGACAAACATAAAGATTGGAGGAAAAATAAAGATAAAGTGGTCAAATTCACTAAGCTTGTAGAGAGGGCTAAGTCTACAATTGCTTCAGACTCATGCGATGAAGGCTATGTGTGATGAAATCCTAGACCTCAACCAAGATGTGGGTATATCATGGGAATTTTTCCAAGACCTGAGCCTGGTCGATAAAAATGTGAAAGACTAATATATTTTTTTTGTCTTATCTTATACCATTTTACAAGAATGGGGGTGCCAATGTACGAGAAGATATTTGGAAACTAGGCATGAAAATTGCAAGTTAAAGAGAATGGGGGTGCCAAACTTATAGTACTCATTGTCCCTTGGTCATCGATTTTCCCTGAGTGCCCTCAACCTCGTCCTCAACACTGGTATTGACCTTGTTTTCACTCCTCCAAACTCTTCCTTGGCTCTGGTATTAACCTTGTTTTCACTCCTCCAAACTCTTCATCAGCGTTGGTATTGACCTTGTTTTAATTCCAAACTCTTCCTCGGCACTGGTATTGACCTTTCACTTCTCCAATTTGACGAGCTACAACTTGGTTTTGTTAGGTTTTGGAGTATGTTAATTAAATTGAAAATTATGGCGCCATTTAGCTAGGTTTTAATATTCTACAATATAGTTAATTATATATTAGCTATATTTTACATAATAAATAATATAATTATTTGACTTATTATAAGTATATATTATATTCTTTAACAAAATTATTAAATACATATAAAATTATTATAATTAATAATTAATAATAGGTATATTTTTATATAATACAAAATATATTTAATATAATAGTGATATTAGATTAAATTATGTATAATATAATTATATTTATTATTATATAATAGTATATAAAGGCTTTTACCTGATATTTTAGAGGATTTTACCATTACACTATAGATGGTTTACCATTAAATGGCAGTTGAAACTTGTTTTCCAATGACACAATAGTGGTTTCTAGGCATGAGATTTGTTTCAAGCTCAAATCTCACAATATGTGTAGCCTATTAGCTAATACAAAGAGAGATAGAATCTAAAAAGATAGAGAATGAGAGAAAGAGATGAACTTAGATAGATAGGGAGAGAGAGAGAGAGAGAGAGAGAGCATGAGAGAGAAATATAAGAGATACAAAGGAAAAGAGAGAGAGGGAAAAGAGAAACTAAATTTTGATTGGTTGTTTCATGTCAACAATCCAAGGATGGCATGTGTCCTTGGGGATTTATGCTCAAGGTAGCATGCCATTTGATTAAAGATATGATAATTCTCCTTTAGACCTCTTCAATGTACCCATTGCACACTTAAGGAGACAAAGATAAATATAGGGAAGAAAATATAGAGAGAGGGAGATAATGAGAAACATACAAATAGAAAGGGAGCAGTAGAGATAGAGAGAGGTAGAGAGATAAAGAGATAAGGATGAATAGATAGAGATATATAGGAGTGGGCATTGATATTCTCTCCCATCATCTATATCTGACCTCGATCTCTCCCACATCCGGTGCAGATCGCTCGATCCTGATCTTTGCTGATTTTGATGTCGATTGATCCGATCGATTGATCGTCTGACGCGCCGATCCTGATTTTGTTCGACTTCTGCCATCTGATCTCCTCAGTCTGCCCTGATCTGATGTTCCTCTATCTCCCCATATTAACTAATAGCCATGTGCATAAATAGTATATGTTGGTAAAACATTAGTGTTTTATTAAACTATAAGTAACACTTATCTTTCTAATGTCAATCCTTCTTATAAAAATAGTGTTTTATTAAACTATAAGTAGATTATTGTCACCACTCTTCATTCCACATGAAATGCCAAATGTAGCAATTATTTTGTTGCCTTTGTCAAGTTTCATTAACCAAGCTATTTAGTGGGTTGAATAAAGTTGTGTTATGACCCTTGGTCTCTTTAAAATAATTAGACAATATTAGGGAGATTAGGAAGGGGAGAAAACTAAAATCCTTCAAAATAGGGGTAGTTGTGGGTTTGTTGGCTTTCTTTGTATACTATATACTTAGTTCCTGTAGGATAAATAAGTCACTGTAGAAATGAAAGATGTTTGATTATCTACCTAATATTGTTTTTTGTTTTTTAAATGGAAGAGATCTACAACTCTATATGAATTTCTATATGCTAATGGTCAAATTATTAGACTATTTAGGTCATTTTCTTAGTTGTGTATCCTAGCTAATATAGAGTAAGCTTTTTCATTTTAATTGACTACTACGTAATAGTTTATGTGTTGAAATAATTGTTTCCATTCTTTGTAGTTTTTACATTGGAATACAAATCATATTTAATTTCACACCAATATGCTTCTTTCATAAAGATACTTGTTTGATTTTTCCTTACTATTTTCATCTTAATTTTTTTTTTAAATGTATTCTATAATATAGAATTATTTTCAAATTGGGACAAAAAGGATTCTAAGAGATATATTTAATCATAAATTTTACAACCTACCTTTAAGAGGCTTCCAATAAGTTTAGAATGACCAATTTAAACAATCCAAACAATTCTCAAAGCCTGGCAAACAACAGAAGTCAGATTTCACACTTTGACTCCTAGAATCCTTGTAACAGTGCAAACCTATTTTTTTCCCAATAACTCAAAACTTTCCCAAATCACCAAAATCACCCTTTCTAGGTTGTGTTGATTAGGATGATTAGGCCTATTTTACAAAGCCACTAGCCTTTAAACTTGTCATATGCCCATGAAACCTTGGGGCAACAATTTTTATGCCTCTATTGGAACTGTAAAAATTTTAAAATTTTACAGTGATTTTTCACTCGTTGATTCCCTAAAGAGAACCTTATCTTGAGTATAATCCATCATAGTCACATATGATCACATCATTCTTAACCATTTGATATCATGAAAAACCTCCAAAATATAGTATTCAAATAACCCATATCGGCAAGAATTTGTGTAGGTCTCTCTGATTCATAAATCATTATATTCTCATTTTCAGCATATCAACAAAAGAACAAAAATGTCACACCGATCAGATTACATAAGAAGATACACATCGGGATGACACCGTCCATGGTCTCACTGATAAAGAGATTTGTCGGCAAGACAAGTTCCATTGTGGTGAAATGAAAAGGTCATATTGAGCATATAGGTCTCACCGATGAAGTTCCATCGGCAAGAAACCTATCTTGTCTCACCGATCAAAGCACAAGGAGTTGTATCGGCCAGACCAATGCCATCAGAGTAAGATCCATGAGTCAGCCTGAGTGCATTTGTCTCGCCAATGAAATATCATCGACGAAACACTCATCTTGTCTTACTGACAAAACAAAGAAACATACTATCGCCAAGACAAACACTATCGAAATGAGTTCAAAATTTCCTCCTGACCCACTATGTCACGCCGATAAGATTACATCAGCAGGAGTCTTGGCGACATACTTGAGATCGAAGGAATAATCATCAAGGAGACTTATAACATCGGGAAAATTACTAAATGTCCTAGCGATACACCATGTCTTGTCGATGAAGACACAAAAAAATCAAGATAGTCATCATGGTGACTCCTTGTGACATTTATATGAATCAGATGGATAGATTGTGAT
This sequence comes from Sequoia sempervirens, assembly GCA_007258455.2. Taxonomy (NCBI): domain Eukaryota; kingdom Viridiplantae; phylum Streptophyta; class Pinopsida; order Cupressales; family Cupressaceae; genus Sequoia; species Sequoia sempervirens. The sequence goes on along the minus strand of VDFB02008809.1, from coordinate 7,003 downwards.
ATCAATGTAATGTCTCCCTGACCAAAAGAATGTTTAATGAACGTTAGTCAAGCTTGAATAAAAGGATTGCCCAAAGTTTGAATTGTCTTGCTGATAGAAAATTTGATGTGATAGTGGGTAAATTCGAAGATCAGCTATGCTCATGTTCAAAGCCATATCAACAAGAGATGGTGTAGGTCTCTCTGATTCATAAATCATTATATTTTCCAGCATATTGACAAGAGGTCGGGAATTTCATATTGATCAAATTTCATAAAAGGATGCACATTGGAAAGATATAGTTCACGGTCTCACCGATGAATAAGTTACATCAACAGGAATTTTGGTGACATACTTGAGATCGAAGTAACAATCATCAGGGAGACTCACAATGTCAAGGAAACTGCAGAATATCTTAGCAATACCTGATCTCTTACTGATAAAGATACAAATGAATCAAAATAATTGTCGGGGTGACTCTGGACGATATCTATATAAGCTAAATGGATAAATTTTGTATCGGTGAAAAGGATGTGATGTCTTTTTTATCAACAAGAGGATCAATGAACGTTGGCTAAGCCCAAAATAAAAGGATCTCCCAAGGTTTGAAATGTCTTGGCAATATAATCACATGATGTGATAGAAATTCAAAAATTTGCTACACTTGTGCTTAAGCTAAGACATTAATGGTGCCACGAAGCATAAGTAATTTCATGAATTGAAGGGAATTGATAGAAGAAATTGTTGCGGAATTGGTAGTGGAGGAAGAAAAGGGGAAAAATGAAGGGCCGGGATATTTCTTTAGTTCAAATATTTCCAGTGAAATATAGTAAGTTCTTTGTACTCTAAATTTTGCAATTTTGAAAAGATAAAATGGAAGCTACTAGCTCAAGAAAATTAAAGGGTAGGAAACATGGGGAAAGTAGTCGCCCTAAAGGAAAAAAATAGAAAATTGAGTCTAAAGTTGAGCCAAAGGGTACTGAGAGAAAATTAAATCAAGATCTTATTGATCAATTACCTGGCTCTGGACCCAAATCTAGATGTTCTAGATAGCTTAGGGAAAAAGTAGATAAATTGGATGATAAATGTAAGCACATAGGTGATATTTGGACCCCAATAAGAGGTTATGATTTGTTCAATTTTCATTATCATCGAAGGAATCATTTCGAACCAATATGTAATCCATGAAATCTTAACTTGGGGAAGCTTGTTTGCCCTAATGTGTTCATTAATGTAGAATTGGTGAAGTTGTTAGCTACCCATTATAATTCAAAGCTTAAAACCATCGGTGACCCATTCGAGAAATCATTTATGCATGTATCAGAAGATGCAATAGGTGAGGTTTTCAAATTGGAAGGGGTATGTAATGAAAAAATTGTATGTGAAGAATTAGAGAAGGAATTCTGGAGGATGGACACAATTTATAAGGGTTGGAGGCTACCATTACACATAACTAAACAGGGTGGAAAACTAGTTCCGCTAGAAGATAGTGATGGACCCCCATTCCATGTTGACTTATTTGAGCCCTATATGAGATACACCTATTTTTCGGTAGGTCGGGTGTTGGGAATGGAAGTCCCTGAATACATGTCAATTGTGCCCATGGTGATTTCAGTAGATATTCAATGTCACAACTCCAAGCCTTTTGACTATGCCTCATATATTTTCAAAGGTCTTGATTCAGGATTGATGGCAATAAAGAATGGAGCCCCTATTTTACATCTTAAGTTTTATTCACTATTAATGCACATAGTGTTATATTTTAGACAAGAGTTAGGGATGTGGCCTGAGGAACTGAGGGTTTCACAGTTCGACAAGGAAGGAAAGTTATTGCTTGTTTAGTTATGGATTTCTATCTAGGATAACAGGTTTGCTAATTCCTATTTTGTGCATTTTGAGGAATATTTTGTAAAACCGTTGTATAAATTCTACAATCATCCATGTGCCTATTCTTTGTCTAAAGAAATAAAGAGGTTTCTTAAACCTAAGGATTTTAATGGGCCAATTAATCACAACTGGGGGGATTGGTACTGTTTGGAGGATGCTAATATGATTAGAGTGTAAGGATTTGAGGATACCCCATCTATTCTACCCAAAACAGTTCCAGACAGGATTTCCTATTTAGAAATTGTCAAACATAGGGACTTTTCTAGTGTTATGAACTTGAGCTCTTTTGGAAAGCAAGCTTTTATGCCTAGTGCACTATGCTTTGGTGATTTTACTGTGTTGGAAAAGGAAGGATATGATTTGATTCTTGACAAGTTATTGCAATACAACATGAAAAAAGGACCACCAAGAAAGAACTTTGGCCTGGAAGGATACATTAATTCTGCTAAACAAAAGATAAACTTTGGAGGGTATAATCTTGTACCCTATTAGTTTGATGATATGATCAGGAACTTAGAATCAAAAGAAGTAGAAAGAGTGGTTGAAGAATATAACCAAGGATTGCAGGATACATAATTTCTATCTTCTAGAGAGGAGGCATCTGGAGATGATATGCCACAAAGCCCACCCAAAAAGATTTCTAGATTGAGGACCCAGGACTACAAATGCCCTGCTAGAGAATTGGGTACTGAAGAAAGCCTAGACACAGACACAAGACAAATGGAATACAAATCATTTGTGGCAGATAGTGAATTTGTAAATTCTCCAGAGTTTAGGAATTTCTTGTATAAACAGAAAGGACAAGCAATAAGAGAAATAGTTGACAATATCACACCAAGTAATGAGGAGCAGTTATTAAATGATCTGAAATTGAGTGTGGAAAGAGAGATGGTGGGTATGACCCCTAAGAAAGGAAGGAAAATGTTAGAAGATGTTGGTGTTGGATCTCGCTTTTGCATTGGTTTTTGAAATTTTTCTGAAGAATAATAATGCCACACATAAGCTCAGCCCTGAGGGGGTGACAGAAGTATATGTAGGCTCTAAATATAATCCAAATGAAGGGTCATTAATGATTTGGGCCTTGTATCCACCTCACAGAAAATCAATTGTTTTTTATACTGAGAAAGCATTTGGGCATGTTATGACTCTGAAGATTGGAGAGGTTGATCATGTGGCAATAGCAAAAATTGGGATAAATATAGCAAAACTAAACAAGGCCCAGATACAAATGTTGATCAAAGAAAAAGAAATGTACAAGATGAACAATGAGAGAATGTTGAGAGAAAATGACCGCCTAAAAGATATGCTGGGAGTCACAATGGGATCAACTAAGCTGTTAACTCATGGTGAAAGTTCACGGACAAAGGATCAGTGGGAAGGATCAAGTGCTTATTCTCAAGGGAAATATGATGCACTTTTAGCAGTAATTAAAAAGAGACAAGCCAACCTAATGACTTGGTTGAGTAAGCTCAAGGGAACACATTCACACAATTTTACTATAGTACAGGAACATAAGAGGATATATGGCAGGATCCAAGAGAAGCTCCAGGAAATAAACCAAAGGGATGCTCTTGATAACGTGGCAATCGAGACTACAAATCATCTTATAAGAAAACACAAATATTTTCTTGAAGAATTATAGGGGGATGCACAGGTACTAATCAATGTTTCTAAACAAGGATTCACTACATTCTTTGATGATGGAGGAAGATTGAAGGAAGCAACCAGGTGGAATGGTGAATGTGAATCAATATTGCAGGAGATCCTAAAGAAGGCTACTAAGAAAGATACAATGTTGGATGAAGCATGCAAACAGAACGAGAAGATGGTGAAAATGGAGATAAAAAGTCAAAACGCGTTAGGAGATGTGGATATGCATGAGCGTCAAGACTACTTGGATCACTTATCAAAGATTCACTTGTGGCTAAATAGAGCTTAATCACTTGTTTTAATTTATTGTTGTTAAACAAAAGACATTTCTAAAAGGACGTGTCCTTTCAAGCATTTGATGTATAAGTATCCGCTATTTTATATCAAAAGGACATAGGATGAATAGGAGAAATATATGATAGATAGTTTTCAATGATGTTCACATTACAAGAGACTTGGATGCATGTTTGAAACTCTGAAGGAATCAATGGAAGTTATTTGATTTTGTGTTGCATTTATGGTATCAATTTTTTTTTGGATTAATTGAAAACATTATTAAGTTGTCTCCAGGGTTGATAATTTTATGCTATTTAAATTGATATATCAAGTATATGTTAAGTTTATCTATGCACATTTGTTGCATCTGTGTGGTGTGATTTGTTGGTTCTTTCAAGTAAAGATTAAATCCTTCAAGTCAGTCATAGTAGTTTAGAAATATCATATGGATTATTAAGAAGAACTTAGTAATTACATTTTTCCATTTATGGCTTAATAGAGCATAATTTCTAGTTTGTTATTGTTGTTAAGCAAAAGACATTTTTGAAAGGACGTGTCCTTTCACAATTTTGATATATTTATATATGTTTCATAATGTAAAATAGATATAGGCGGATAGGAGAAAGATACAGTAGATAGTTTGCAATGAAACTTTCCTTTAAAAGACTCAGATGCATGTATGAATTTCAATGAAGTTAATGAAGATGTATGAACTTGTGGCTTAATATTGGTATTAGTTGTTTGTGGAATTATACAGTTATCTGGTTGTCTCCATTTTGATGCTTTTATGTTGTTTAAATTGATATATCAAGCATATATTCAGTTTACCGATACACATTTTTGTATTTGTGTGATGTGATTATTTGGTTCTTTCAAGTAAAGATTAAACCCTTCTAGTCAATCACAGTAACTGAAGAGTATTAATTGGATCAATAAGAAGAATCACATAACTAGGATTGTCATTCTATCTCAAGTAGAGTTTGTCAGTCATTTACTTGCACGTTTATACAAGTTATAAACTACATCTGTGTTGCCAAATAGTTTGAATTATTGCCATCATAGATTACACTTTTCTAGATCTTCATTAGACTCCATACACCCAACAAGGCACTGGTCTCACACATTTCATCTTTTAGTTTATCCATTTTATTTTTTACATCTGTTAACTGAACATATTCTAATATTACACATACACTTTATTAGGATTATATTTGTTCACTATAAGATTGCCATTGTGAATAGATTGTTGTAAACAAAATCACATCACTTAAGTCTTCTCAGTTTGCAAAGGTAGACCCACCTAGGTTTGGCAACACTTGAAGAGAAGAAGGTTCAAATCATTTGGCCCTTTTTTTTTACCCTAGAATCAGATTCAAATCAAAGCTAACACATATCTTCATGACATGGAATTGATTTCACACCAAAATATGGCTGTATGTGACCGTACAGTGCTGCAAAACAGGAAAAATATAGAAATTTTGAAGAAAAACACATATTTTGGAATGTCAAGAGCTTGTGTTTTAAATCCTCAACCATCAAAAACCTTTACAATGATCACTTTATGACTTTTAAAGGCCTTTACACCTCAACCATTGAACAACCACCTCTACAACTGACTTTTTAATCTTTTATGATCACATGAAACATAAAACACACTAATTTCAAGGTTGTTAACATCACTATTGAAATGTTTTAATTTTTTGACCTTTCAAATGTATTGAAACTCCTAGGACACCTATAATACCATGCTAGTGGCTTGATAATAGCCTTATTATTGACATGACACTAACCTTGCACCCTTTTACATGTAAATTCTCCAATTTTCCTTAAAAAGGCTACAAAACTCTTTAGTGCAAGACTCAAACTCATAACTCAAAACTTCACCTAGAACATGACTAATGGTCTTGAGTGACCTTATTCACAATAAAACATTCTTGAAATGCCTAAACCAACCTATTGACCTCCCTAATTATCATCACATGATTAAGCATAGAAGATGAGGTGTAGGTGCTCCTGCACCACTACCCCATCCAAAATTTGCTCACATTACACAAAGCCACAATGTTCCTCCAAGATAAGCCAATCAAATCCCACCTTATGTTTCCTAGTAATCAAATATGAGATGATCCTAAAAATGACATTGCGAAGGGTGATTGGTCTAAAAAATCTAAACGAATTTGCAATTATTTCACTACTATGATCAATGTGTCATCTTTCATGAAATTTCCCAAAACACTATTCATTATGATCATATGGAAATTTCTAGGAGAACTACAATAGTTGTAACATCATGAATTAAAATTAAACATTAAAAAGTACATCATGAATTAATTAGGTAAACTACATGCTAAATAAATATAATTTATCAAGAAATTAATATCAATTAGATAATATAATCACATAACTCATACATTTCAATCTCATTGATCAGGAAATTAATATCAAATAGCTAATACAATCCCATAAATCATACATTTCAATGTCATTTATCTTCTTCTTCATCCAACTCTTTGTCTGTATCATCCAATCCAGATTTGACATTGTAAGGATTGGTCATATCATCATCATCATCATTGATATTAGTTTCGATAATGCCATTATCCACATAGATATCATCTTCATGAATATTAACTCCTACATCATCATGATCTAGTTCCCTCCTCTTCGGTATCCTTCATTAGGTACTACTCATCCAACTATTGATCTTGATCACTACTCACATCATCTTCTAGTTCTTTTTAAGTACTTCTTCCACCACGCTATACTTACCTTCCTCTCGGATCAAGGTTCCTAACAAAAATGGCTAACCCAATTTACCTTAGAACCTCTCGAAAGAAACTACTGCCTACATTCGGCTGGAAGAACATAGGGCTCATTTCGGGCTCGCTCTACCGACCTTGTATTAACCATGGTAAATCCATTATCATGTTCAATAACAGTTCTCTTGGGATCATTTTCATTTAATTGTAGCATGTACCATAGGATGATGAATATAACTAATTTGAAGGACTTAAAGTCACACTCAAGTATATCATCCAAAATCCCATAGTATCAATTTTCTAAGACTTCTAAATGTATGCTACTTCTAGATGAAACATTAGTCACCTGAAAGACTACAATTATCCCAGAATCACAAGTTTTCATCGTGGCATCCAAATTTTTGATTCAAAATTTATGACCATTGCACCACATAGCCTTGTGGTGTTTCACC
>VDFB02008807.1:0-49026 GCA_007258455.2 Sequoia sempervirens | reverse complement strand
ATGGATAAAGAAATCATCAACATGGCAGGAATTTTCATAATCACCCAACAACATTTCTAAAATCTATCCAAAGAAAGAAGACAGCTAACTAAATAGCAATAAAATCTAGGTCAAACATCTAACATTGGAGATTGAATCAAGTAACATGGGAGAAACCAAGAAAATACACCAAGTCAATGCCTTTTCCTTATAAATTTCTGCAGCATGTCTTTACAACAACTCAGCTCTCACTTTGCAAATGAGAGGGGAGCCCTATTTATAGTTTTTCAAAAGTCAAATGAATGGCCTAGATTAATTCTTATTGTGTGGCCAAAATTCATTACAAAATAGGGTTTCACCTACCCCCCAATAGATCACAATTTAAAAATTACATTTTGTCTCTTCCCTATTTCGTCTTCTTGTTGATGGCACTGTAGCTCTTTCGTCATTTAGTAGATTTTTGCTTTTCTGTAGCTAATCTTTAGGAAGTTCATCTTTGGTAGGGCTGTCCTCCTATTCCTCAGAAGCTGTGTGTTCTATGTATTTGAGGATGACTGCCTGGAGCTTGTCTATTTCAAGGATTTCACATCACAGTGCCTGGTAGCTCCACTCCTTTGCATTATCCTCCAACATTTTCCAATCCTCATCATACTTTGAGCCTTGGTCTCTGAACAGCTACGATTGATCGAAGGCGTGGGCAGTAAAACTCAAGAATTCCGTTGTGATTTCTCCGGCCATCCCGTCCTTCATCTTCTCCTGGAAGTAGGGTTTTATCTTCTCTATATCCATTTGCATAATGGGCATATCATAGTCCGTCATTAGCTTAAGATATCAGGCACATTCCGCCTGGATTTCCTTGATCCACTCAATGTCTGGATCCACCCTGCTCAATATTTGCTCTAACCTCTCCTTCTGGTTGTCAAAGTCTCTGCGCCACACATTCATCAGCCAGTGATCTTCTTTCTTAAATGCAAGCTTCTCCTCCCACGTGGCTTCAGGCATCCGAAGGATAGCTTCAATCCTTACAAAGGTGGAGTCGTAAGTTGCGGGAAAATTGGTGTAGAGCCTCTTTGTGCTCTTCAGAGACTGCATCAGGTCCAAGAACTTTTTGGCTGTCTGCACAACCCGGCTAATTCCCATGTTTCCAACGTATGAGACTTGTTGGAACCAATCCTCTATGGTCTTCTCCAAGTTCTTTCTTCTCTCCATCTTATCAATCTGTTCCTTGGAAAGCAGTTGAGGTGCGGCCGTGGATGTAGTAGGCAGGTCGTCTACTGAAGACCATTGTTGTATATAATCTGTTAATGTTGCGACCTGTGCCTTGAGCTCATCCTTTGAGATTTTATCCTGCTTTATCAGGTGCACCATTGTGGCCACCAACTCCTCAAGGTGCTTGACCTTCTGCTCTCTGGTTACAGTCCCCAAGTCGATGGTGGAGATGTTATAGCTTACCCCAGCTTGACGAATCATGGGCATTGCAATTTGCGCCACTCGAGAGTCGGAAGCATCCATCGTTACTTTGGATCAGACCTTGGGCTTCTTCTCTTTCTTCATTATGATCTGGGCTCGAGCCATGATGGCCTTTAGCCTCGCCCTTAGGTCCTTCAGCACAGGGGTTTTTCTTTCAAGCTGCTTCTCCAACCACTCGTGCACAACAGATTTCCCCTTGGGTGAATCGCAGTCACCCTTGCCTTTCTCAATTAGTGTCAGGATTTTCGCTTCCTTTTCCTTTTGGGATTCTCCTTTCTCCTTAGCAGCATCTTCCTCCTCCTCATTGGAGTCATGAATGAACACAAGGCATTTGACAGGTAGCTTGGTGGATGGTTGTCGAATGGGACTTTCTTCTCTTGTTGTTTCCCCTTCCTTCTTTTCCTCAGTATCTCCAGCCTCGGAGCTTCTGAAAACATGGGTTTCAGCCTCCGTCAAATCCTTTAGCTATTGTTCTTCTGGTGGTTGCCCTTCTTCATCATGGGGTGACCATTCTGCCTCTATCCCAATGTCCTTCAGTTGTTGTGACATTTCCTCCTCAAGGTCATCATCAAAGGTTTGAATGATTTCCTTAGCACCCGAGCCATCCTTGTCATCCCCACTCTCAGAAGAGCCCGTTTCTTCCTCCTCATAAACCACCATGTCAATGGTTTGGTGTTTGTACTCTGGGTGCTCATGGTACTCATCAGCCTCCTCCTTGATAGACTTTGAGGCCTCCTGCTCTCGTTCCTCCAACTCCTTTGAGATTAGCATTGTGGCCTCCATAGCTGCTGGCCCTGTCGATGGTTGTGAAGGCTGAGCAGTTGCAAGGACTTGTGCAAGGGCTGCTTGGAGAGTTGGATCCATTAAGATTTGGGAGAGCTCAGGGAGAAGGTTTTGCATGTGTCTTGTAAGAGCCTCGGGCATAGTGGCAGTGGGAAGAGGCGATGTTATTGTTGCCAGGAGGATCAATGAGATTAGCAGCATAGCAGCAGAGGAGAGGGGAGAAGTCATGGTGGAAGATGAGTCAATAACTATCACAGACTCGGCTGGAGGTGAATGGGCAAGATGGATAGAAATGTCCACTGCCGGCGGGGATGCAGTGACCATAGCCAGGGAGGCGGGTGGTGCAACAGGAGGAGCAGGGAGAGCCAAGGGAGGCTGCAATTGACCCGCACTTCCAGTTTCTTTCTCTTGGGTTGAAGGCTGCTCTGCAATACTCCCTGCCAGCTTGAGTCTTTTGGGAGTGAGCCTTCCGCTTCTTTCTTCACATGGGCCTTGGGGTCTGGCGACTGCTCGATCTCTGTTTCTTTTCTTTTCTTGTATCAGGTGACTGGAGGAGACTTGGAGGTCCCACTAGTTGACGTGGTGGCAACAACATCCTCAGTGGCACTCAGCTCACTTTTGAGCCCCTCATACGTCAATACTACTCCTTGCCACTTTAAATGAGCCACTTGCCCATCGATCCACTCCTTGGTGCAAGTTAAGATTGGCTGAGTTATGGTGTCCAAGTCATCGACCTCCTATTCCTCCCAGTATATTGATGGTATTGGCAGGTTGGCAACTATAGGGTACCTCGGATGCATTATAGTGGACTCATCCTCCTCGACTTGGTCTGGTACCGGAAATGGCTGCACCCTTTTTAGAAACTGCACCATCATCTGCATGTAGTGCCTTGCGCACACTTCTTTGTCATCCTGGCATTCAGCCCAGAAATCTTCAATGTGATGGAGATGGGCATATGCCGGCCCCAGCGCCTTCCTGACATGGCCATGTGGGTCCATTCGTGGGCGAGCAATGTGTAGGTAAAAGTGGTAATCCTTCAACTCCTTCTCAGAGTTACCAGCACACTGGGAGGTCTGTAATCGGTACATGCCCCGGCCAAGGGTCATAGGATAGGAGATCTCTGCTATGTGCTTATTGCTGAAGATTGCCTGCAGGTGATGAAGTTGTCGAGAGAGCTCCAGGAGGATGATTCTGTCATTGGGGTATCGGGGCAGCCTATTTGGCCTTTCAATAAAGCCTTGAGCACGGATGTATGTGAACTTTAGATATTGGATAAAGAGGAATGCATACTGCTTCAAAAGCGCCCTGGCACTGTGGGAGACCCTTCGCTCGAAGTCTCCCGTGATCAACCTGATGATGTGGCTGATGAAGGCGTCGTTCACTCTGCAGTAATCTCTTTTGAAGTTGCGATACTGGAGCTGCGGATATTTATCAAAGGGTTTGAGTCCTTGCTTCTGCCCCTGATCAGGTGCCACAAATAACTTGTTGTACTATCTTTGATCCGCCAAGGAGTAGACAAGGTAGGAAGTCATGTAAAATTTAGAGCTCTTTTTTACATGAAAAACTGCTCATGGAAGTAGTTGCTTATGATTCCTCCCCAGTAGAACAAAACCTTTGTTGTGACATCTTCATTTCCACGCAGGATCTGCTCAATGAATTATGCCATCCACTCCTGAAAGTAGGCGGCCGTAGGAAGAACCATAACCCTGCTCAACATGGTTACCAGGTTGTGGTAATCCTCATGGAAATTGCTACGAAAAAGCTCCTGAGGAACTTTCACAGCGCTGCCTCATCTTTCCTTGAGCCAATGTAGGTTTATTGACTTCTTGCATCCAGTCGGATTATCATCCCACGCCGCCTGACATTCTTCTAAGGTGGGGACCTCCATCTATTGTAATGTGGGAATATGGAAGGTCTTGGTGATTCCCTCTGGCGACATGTCAGCAAGAATGTTTCCCTCCTTATCAATAATTGTCCTTGTGTCAGTTTGGTATGCTTATCGGCAAGCCATGACTAATTCGGGAGCCACAAGGGATGGAGGGAATCTGGCAGCCTTAGCTATTCCACTCTGCCTTATCAATCTGACATTCTTTGTTGTTGGATTGACTCGAACCCTCTGCTTGAATTCAACGATATCCACCTGGCCAATGTTGGTGTCTGTGATCTCCTTCTAGTCCATTGTGACCTTTGAGTGGAGCGGCTCACACTGGAATTGGTACTTCATCTGGTGCTTGTCTTCTTTCCCTCGAGGGGTCTTTGCTGACTTCTCCCCTTGTCCCCTATGGCGGATTCCCCTGAAGTTCCTGCACCTGATTCCATATATTCTGCAAGCAACAACAAAGTCAGCACAATAGATTATAAAAGAATTCATGTTAGTCCATATCTCGAAAACAATATTCATTTCAAATAATCAATCGAGCATATCATGAACTTTCATCTCTAGATGTTATTGATCTTTGATTTAGGGCATTTGGACAATTCGGGCCCGAAGGGACGGACTTCTCTTGCAAGAATGCTGTTTGGGAGGGAAAACATGGCGGAAGGCCCTTAGAGACCTTCCTTGGTCACATTTTAATATTTCGAGAGGCTCATCATGAAGAGGACCAAAATCCAGGATGTGGGTTGAAGTTAGATTCCAGATTTGGGTTCGTTTGGATCGATTTAAGGGAGTTCGGAAGTCTCAGACTGGAAAGCTGTCAGGAGATAGTAGTTTGTAGTGGCAGATAACAGACGAAAATCCAGAGATGAAAATTCGGGGTCCGGGGCCCAGAGGGCCAAAGGGCGGCTGACAATTTTCATTTCATTTTCGAGGGCTCAGGGCGGCGACACTGGGATGGCATCCGAGCTTGGCCGTTTGGGACGGTAAACAGCAGACGAAAGTCTGGCGTCCAGGGCCCAGCATTCTGAGTCTTTTCTTTGAGTTCAATGGCGGTCGACATCACGAAGTCTAGAGGTCGGGACGACGGGAGGGATTTTCTTGTTTACAGCGGCGACCGAAGGTGGGGGTCCCGAGCCACAGAGCCCAGTGAGCAAAAGGTCGCTCAAGGTTTCAACAAGATCCTACCGTGAACGGCGGCCTGGTGTCCGGTGGTCAGATAGACGGGGTGAAATCTCCCCGTTGGCGGGAGAGAGGCGGACTTCTTAAAAAAAAAAGTCTGGACATCAGGGCCCGAGAGGTGCGAGGGTCACCGACGGGAATAGGTAAGCTAATAGCAGGGTCCAGAGCATGGACGACATCGATGAGTTCGCCGCGGGGATGGAAGGAAAGGGAACAGGGATACCCGATGTCCGGAGTCTGAAGGTGATAACGATGTAACAGTTTTAAATCACCTAGCAACAGCAGAAATGAAGGCGAAGTCCGCAGGGCGGGACACCGGACGAGTCCCACCGTGGACGACGACAAAACACTCGAGGAACCCCGAAGGTGGAACCCCGAGTTCCGGGCCCAAGAGATTTGGAGGATGCATGTTTAGTTTTGAAGTTTTATAGCGAGGAGCACGTCGGGATCCGGTAGTCGGGAGGCAGGGGGAGTTTGCAGTTCCAAATGGTGGCATACAAGTGGAAATTCGGATGGAGAAGTTCGATGGGATGGGCCCGGAGAGTGACGTTGCTGTCGGCAGGTGTTCAAAGTTTATTAACTGACGGCGAAGGTGGGTCTTGGGCCTGAAGAGGATGTTTTCCCTGCACGAAGAACAGCTGTGGCAGGGAGGAACTCTGAATCAGCGAGGAGGACCTCCTAAGAGGTTTGTCAATTTTCTAGCACATGGGTTTAGTGCGCAATTTCATGTTTTACCATTTTATGCCCTCCTAATGATTGTTCATTCAATTAAATCCCTTGAAATTACAAAACAATACTCAAGGAGGGCAAACAGATGGCCTACCTCAAACACGCCAAGCGGGGAGATGTGGGATCCACCCACGGTTGACGGAATGACGCTGAGGGCGATGATCGTGACGTTGTCGAAGATGGTGGGCTGCAAACATCAGTTTGTCCAATCACTCAGCAATTCTATGAAATGAAAATGATCGGTTGGAGTGGGCATTTTATACCCCTAACCGCCATGAATGTTCACATTTATTGCATCTATGGTAGGCAAAAAGTTGGTGGATTCGAAAAGGTAGGCGACGGTGGCGGGAACACCGGGGCCCGACGGCCGGGGAGGTGCAACACGACGGTCATTTGAAGTTTCATGTTGGTTGATCGGTGGCGGCAAGAAGCGGCTAGGGGCTGGAGGGCGGGATGCCGCCAGGGATCCGCCGTCAGGGACGGTGGAACCATTACGGAATTTTGGACGGTTAGGCCCGGAACGCCCCACGGCAGACAAGTATCCCCGCAGTCTTCAGTTAGTGAAACGATGGGCGAGATCCAGGGGCGGGATGCCGCATGAAGTCTATCATCTCGGATGGCGGAACACAGACGAAACCCCAGAAACAGAACTTCAGGGTTCGGGGTTCGGAGAACGAAATGTTGCAGGAAGATTACAACAAGTTTTTGCAGACAGCAAGAGGGGGTTCAGACCCCAAGGTCCAGAAGGACGCAGGGTAGACGCCGCCAAGAACGGCAATTCCAGCAGGGAAACCCTAAAGGAGAAACCCGAATGGTCGGGCCCGGTAGGGCCTGAGTCCGTTGGTAGGGCCAAACTGCCAGAGGGACTCCGCGAGGTGCCAGAACGTAGCAAAAATAAAAGGGGAAGGCATGGTCGATTTATGATGGGACTTTGAAGCAACATCGACCATCCGATACATCAAAAAAGGGAGGCACACAAAATGAGGTGGTGACAAAAATGACCCGATAAGGTATAAGAAAAGAGGGTCCCCATTTCGAATGGGGCATGTGTGCTAAGGGCACAACAAATGGCGACTCCGCTGGAGAACGCTCTCGAGCGTTCTAAGGATAAAAATTCATTCAGGACCCAGAATCTCTAGTTTCGCAAACCAGGAGTGGCCTCCAAAGATGAATCTGGGAGAACGAGATCCTTAATTGGGTCAGCTTGCAGGACATCTCAGAAGTGTGTGTAGTGAGTTCATTCCTTTCTTCAGGATAGTGACCAGGGTTACCAATTCAACCGAGCGAGCTACATAAATCGTCTAACACCAAAAGTAACCTGGACATTGCCCTGCTGTCAGTCAGGCGTCCATAGCCCCGACGGGGTTGTCATTGCAATCTCATAGATATTGCTCTACTGTCGGCCGAGTGTCCATAGCCCCGGTAGAGTTATCCAAACACCCATACAGTCATTTATTTCCCTTTTTTAGAACTCTTTTTTCTCTTTTTCTTTCATATTTCACTTTTTTTTTATCATTTAGTTCGACCGGGTAGGCATTGAAGCCTACAATGGGTTTGAGACTGTAGTGGTCACTGGAGGAGACTTGAGATTTTTCACTCACTAGGGTGTCATAACAACCGTAGCATAGTCCTTTAGGAATAATTATTATGTGTTTTGTGTGAGATTCGAGATGTATGTAAGAAGATATAGCCAAGGGTCAAGTTCTAAGCAAAATTCAAGCAAGGAAATCATTCACGGGAAGCTTTCAAAGATCGATAATCGAGAGTGAATGTTTAGCCAAAGAACACAAAGGACAGACAACAAAGTGAACTGTTTGTCGAGCAAGCACGACCACCGCAAAGGAGCGGGAAACAACTTTCAAAACAAACTGTTGGGAGGGATAAAACAAAAGAACGATGCAAAAAAAATGCAAGCAAGCCATAAAGTAAACTACCCTAGCCTATGTACAAGTATTTACAACGATGAGCTCAAACGAGCTCAAGCCTGGAAATAATGCTTCAGGTGCTACCCATTGACTGGCAACAGGACGTTCTCACTGGTTAAGGTCTTTAAGTGGAAGGCATTATCTCCCAAAATATCAGCTATTTGAAAGGGGCCAAGCTAGAGCTTGTCGAATTTGTTGTGTCCCCCTTTCTTTTCATGGGCCTTGTCCCAATACAGGACCAAATCGGCAATTCTAAAGGCCTTGATCTTGGCTCGGCGGTCAAACCATCTCTTTACTATGCCCTGATGTTTGTCAAAATTTTCTATTGCATGGTTTTAGACTTCCTCTAAATGCAAGAGCTCAGCTAGCCGAGCTTCCCTATGATCTCCTCCTTCATAAAAATCGTTGATGAACTGAAGAGTAGGAATCTTCAGATGGATGGGGAATATAGGTGCTAGGCCATAAATAAGGTGGAACAGGGAATCACCGAGGGCAGCCTTGTGGCGAGTGCGATCAGCCCAAAGGGAAAAGTGGAGCTGGGTATGCCAGTCCTTGGGATTCCTATCTAGCAGCTTTTTGATCACAGTAATCAGGTTTTTATTCGTGGACTCGGTAAGGCCATTTCCCTGAGGGTAGTAATTAGATGAGAATTTAAGGGCAATTCCATGGTCAAAGGCCCAACTAGAAACATTCAATGAAGCAAACGCAGGTCCATTATCACATACCAAAGCATATGGACAACCAAAGCGATTCAAAATGAAACTTTCTAGGAAATTAGTAACTACTTCAGTTGTGCATTGCTTACATACCATTGCTTCCGTCCACCTAGTACAGTAATCAATAGTGGTAAGAATGTACCTATGTCCTGCAGACAATGGAGGGCTTACCGGACCGATGAAGTCGATACCCCATTGCGCAAACAGCCTTACCTCTAGCACAGGCTGCTGTGGGACAACAACATTCTTTTCCTTGGTGGCAGCGGTCTGACATATGTGACATGAACGAACATGGCAATGGGCATCCTTCAATACAGTTGGCCAATAATACCCTGCTCTCAATATTTGGTGTGCTGTGGAAGAACCAGAGCCGTGGCCCATGCCAAATTTATTGTGGAACTCTTTCAAGACTCGATCTGCTTCTTCCTTGCTGAGGCATCTTAAATAAATGCCTTCATGATTCTTCTTGTAAAGAATGGAACCCTGCAAGATGTAGCCATTATTCTTCAATCTCAGGGCCCGCTTTTGAACTCCTTGCAGGTGCGGCAGACACTTATGGTTCAGTATATAGTAGACGACATTCTAGTACCACTCTCCTGGGGAGACATCCTCAAGCTGGTACTGCTGCACAATGAGTTCGGGTCCAGCTTTTGCTACTGTTTCAGCAATTGTGCGGGTGAGTGCTTGTCCTCTCACCAGTTTCATCGGTTGGATCTCCATGTCATATTCTTGGAGCAGGGTGACCCATTTAGCTCTTCGTTCACCCAATTAATTTTGCGTGAGCAGCATTTTTACTACTGGGTCGAGGACAATGGCAAACACATTATTGCGTAGGATATAGTGTCTAAATTTTTTCACCCCTCTGACGAGAGCATATGCCTGCTTTTCAATGTTGTGGTATCACAATTCAGCATCCTTGAGGGGAGCACTCATAAAGGTGATTGGATGCTCGTTTCCTTCATCGTCCTTCTGGGTCAACATGCTAGCACATGAATGCTCTGAAGCAAATGAGTAGATGTAGAAAGGCTTTAGATAATCCGGGCTAACTAACACAGGTGCCTCAGCGATGGCCCGTTTTATTTCTTTGAAGGATTGTTTGGCATCAGGTGTCCATTCAACTTTGGCGTCTTGTTTGAGCATAGTATTCAGAGGTTTAACAATCTCCGCGAAACCTGTGATGAATTTCTGGAGGAAGTTGATCTTTCCAAAGAAATATTTTAATTCTTTCTTGCTTCCTGGAGGCGGTATTTTGAGTAAGGAGTCGATACGTTCGGGGTCTATGGAGATTCCCTGTTTTGAGATGATATGCCCAAGTAATCTACCTTCAGTCACTCTGAAAATGCACTTCTTGGGGTTAAGGGAAACCCCAAAATCCCTACATCGCTGAAATACCTTGCATAAATCAGAGATGTGATCGCCCCACCTTTTAGAAAATATGGTCAAATCATCCATGTAGATGATTATGCACTTGCCAATTAGGTCCTTGAAGGTGATATCCATGGCGCGTTGGAATGTGGCACCGACGTTGATGAGCCCAAAAGGCATTCTCCTATATGTGAACGTTCCCCATTTAGTGGTGAACGCCGTCTTGTGATGATCCTCGTACTGTATCATTACCTGGTTATACCTAGAGTATCCGTCGAGGAAAGACATCATTTGGGAGTCGTTGACGATCTGCAACACCTCATCCAATGAAGGTACTGGATAGTTATCTTTCTCCGAGGCGCGGTTCAGATTGCAGAAATCTACACACAATCTAATCTCCCCATTCTTTTTTCTAACTAAGACCAAGTTGGCCACCCATGTGGAATGCCTGACTGGAAAAATGATTCTTGCTGAGAGCAACTTTTGCACCTCTTTGTAAACGACAAGTTCCAGCAAGACATTGATAGGGTGCTGTCGCTGTTGGAATGGCCTCACTTCTGTCTAAAGAGGGATGGTGTGTGTAATGACAGAAGTGTCATAAGTTTTTAAATCTTCGTAGCTCCATGCCACCATGTCATGGTACCTTCGCAATGCATCCATGATTCCTCTCCTTTCCTCTGGTGTGCACACCTTGCCGATAAAAACATTCCTGATCTCCTCGGTTGTCCCAAGGTTGTGGGCATCACACTGGTTGCTTATGGCCTCCTTTTTTGTTTGCTAATTCTGATCTCTGATCTGGTCCAAGTCAAATATGCGTTCCAACTGAACCATACCCCTGGGGATCGTATTAGTTTTGAAGTTGATAACCCCCTCTATGTCTAGTTCGGCCTCCTGTGGATCAGCTTCATCAATAATTTTAGCTGCGAAGACATCAGAACTTGTGATGAATTGAAGGATATGCTTGTCATCATTAAAGACTTGCAAGTGGGTAACATTATCTGGGACAGATGGCATAGATGTTAGCTCAACAGTGAATTTTTTGAGCCCAGACAAAGAGAGGGGTTGTAAGGTGCTGGCTACCTGAGCCAAGGCATCAGCTATATGATTCTAAGCATGAGAGATCAATTGTATATTGGATGCATCTAAACCCTCCAAAAGATCCCAAACCCTATGCCTATAGTTTGCGAGTCTCTGATCATGAAAGAAATACAACTTCCTGACCTGCTTAACCACGAGCTCAGAATCCCCAAAAATTTGTAGCATTTTTACATTTTTCTTCAAGGCCATGAGAAGGCTAAGGACTAAGGCCTCGTATTTCGCTATGTTGTTGGTACAATAGAATTACAATCTGTAGGCAGCTAGAAACATCTTACCCATTGGGCTGATGAGTTTGAACCCAGCTCCAGCTCCCTGCCTGGACTTTGATCCATCAAATCGGAACGTCCAGCACCTGAAGGATTCCTTTTCTTCGGGTCCAATCATGCTTTTGTTCATTTTCAGCTGAGTGGCTGGCCTTGTGACCTTAGGGGAATTTTCTGGTTCGATGCAATGATCAGCAGGTGGTTCTACCGGTGCCTCCTTTGGCATTTCTATCGGAGGAGCACCTGTTTTTGTAACATGCGCAACTGCTGCTTGACACAAGCAACAATAAAATTTGGAATGTCCAGTATTCTGAACCCTACACCAGTTTGGCAACAAGAGATCCTATAAATTAATTCGGGCCCCTAGGTTGAGCTGATCCCTTGCGCACTTTTCAATGAATTCTTGGAAACCACTGAGTAGTCCCCAGTCATCGCCCTTATCAGGTTCATCGTCGGCTTCTTTTAACACTTCTGTGTCTGGGAGCATTCGTGCAGAACCGGTTGAAGGACTACACAACACTAGTAACACTTTGTCTGTATCCTCTTCCTGGAGCTCGACTTCATTTTCGTGGGTGAAAGGGAGGTAATTCTCTAGCTCATACTCGGCGAACAACACCTCATTGATATCATTGTACTCTGTGATCATGTACTTCATACAGGGTTCACGGTCGATACAGATTTGATTTGGTAGCCCCTTCCATGGTAGCCACATGTGAGAAATGTCTGTGGCGGTGTATCTATTCAATGCCTTGGTGAATTCCCTTCCCAAGATGATTCCATATGCATCAGAAATGTCAGCCACTTAAATATCGATGACTTGTTGTATCTGTGGGTCTATGGCAATCTACATCGGGATACGGTTTATTTCACCCACGATGTTGATCTTCATTTTGTCCAGCTGGGTCACCTTCCTCTTTGAAGGCATGGGGGTGATGCCAAGAGCTTTGAAAATAGTCAAGGGCATGACATTGGTAGATGCTCCTAAATCGAGAAGACAGTTATGCAGGTTCTTCCCAAAGACCCTAATGGTGGTCAGGAAAGGGGGAGTTTCTGGTCTCCCCTGGAAGATGCCCGTAGGCGTGTCCATGTGAGCTATCTGACCTTTGTTCTTTTCATTGCCCACATCCCTAGTTTTCCTAAATGGCTGGTCCTTGGAAAGCTATCTATTAGCCCTTTCTAGCTCCTTTTCAATTTATTTACTTGCCGACTAATTTACAGGAACATCATTCCTTTTCCCGGCATTATCCTGTATCTCCTGTTCTTTCCTAGGCTCTTCAAAGGTAACCCTCTTAGCTGGTGTCTCTTGTGTTGTACTAGAAGATGGAGTCCCATTAAGAACCCTACAGAAGGCATGCCTTACAATAGGGACTTTGAGTAATTCAAAGGCTGATAAACTGATTTTTACCTTCCTAAACTTTTCTGCTACATATTCACCAATTTGCTCAATTTTTGAACTAAAAGCTTAGCCTATGGCAAAACTAGGAGGTTGGACCTTCATTTGATTAGACAGATTTTGGGATTGGCCCTGAGGCTGATTTTGTGACTGGTTTTGAGATGCGTTCTTGTTGAGATATTGGGCAGGTATGTGAGGAAGCCCAGGGTTATTGCTGGCGTTAGGATCAGGCAGAGTGGCAAAATTGTTTAGTGGGGTAGAAGTTGTAAAGGGTCCGCCCGCCTGTCTATTCCTAAGGAAGTAGGGAGTCGACCATTGATGGAACATGTGGACCTCATCTACAAATGATTCTTCTTTATCTACCGGACCATTATCTACTGAATCAAAGAGTTGGGCCAAAGTTTGTTCATTACTTACCTCTTGCGCTTTCTCACCCCTAATAGGAGCAGGTTCGACCTCGGGTTCGTTGCGGTCACTTCGCGGGAATGGTGCTTGATTAACCACGAGACAAGAGGAATTGTATGGCTCAGATGGGACAATGTCCCTACAGCCGACATTGTCCACTACGTTTTGCACCTCCACCTGAAAGATTTCAGCAGCTGTCTGGAACTCGGGACAATCCAACTCAGAATGTCTGCTGGTTTTGTGGATTCAACACCATCCAGACAAGGCTGCCTCGGCCAATTATACACCGTTGGACATTTTTTCGTTGCTCGCCTATTGATCGAAAGGCGTAGGGACACCACCATTGTTGGGCCTGGTGTTTCACATGTGATTTTGCCTCTGAGAAGGTCTCCTTTCTGCATTTTGATTGGCATTTTTCCCCTATCATAATTCTGCCCAGAGGAAGTGCCTATTTCTCGATTATCCCTGTTGTCCCTATTGTCTCGGTTGTCCCAGTTAAGGTTGGCCTGGAAATTATGCTGGGAGGCCTTCAACTAGTTATTATGGTTCTTTAGGTGCGTCATTTCCGTGGAAATTTTCTTGATCATTTCCGTCAGTTCCTCTAGCTTGTCTTTCTCAGTCGTGCTTCCAGGTGACGGTGCCGGATTTTGGACAAAAGAGGGCGGGGCTACCGACTGATTCTGATAGGCTGGAGGAAAATCTTGTCTCGATAGGTACAATGGCACCTGGGGCTATTGGGAATATGCTTACTATTTTGGAGCAGCCTAGGAATAGTTATACTGCTGCTGAGGCTACAAATAAGAAGGCGCAGGAGGCACATAATTCAATGGTTGTCCTAGATGTGGTACCATAGGCAATTGAAGTACTTGGTTCATTAGAGGAGTTTGGTGAGCAAACGCCTGATTAAGCCCCTGAATCTACATTGGATGGGCTACTGGCTCCAAAGAAGGTAGCGGGCCAGAGATATTCTACCTCAAGTCCGCACTGGTGACAATGGCCTCCGCATAGGCGGTCACTAGGGTAGTGAGTGGGGGGTGCATCCTTTTCACCAAGGTCGACGTGAGGTTGTCTAGTGTTGCATAATAGACCGGGAGAGCCGCCGCATCATTATGGAGGTACGGGTCCTGAAGCCTTGTGTAGGCCCGATGGAAGCGGTCATTGAAAGAGCCAATAGGTTCATTAACTTCCCTCCTGACAGACATGAACTGTTGGTAAAGCTCCGAAGGGCTGATGGGGATCTTGTATTTCTACAGGAAGGCATTCTGCATTAGATTCCATGAGGTAATGGACCCCCTTGGCAGGTTGATGTACCAGTAGAAGGCTTCTTCCCCTAGTGAATGTGGAAAGAGGTGGCATGCAACGTCCTCATGGTCAACCTGCATTTCGGTGATCGTTGTCTCGAATATTTTGATATGCTCCTCAGCTATTCTTTGTAGGTCGCGTGGATGGAACTTCAAACAAAATCCCTCCAGATTATTGGGCATATCATTGTAGGCAGTGAAATGTATCAATGAAGGGTTATGTGCTGACCAAGCCATGGAGGGTGGTGGAGGTGGTGTTTACTATTGGAAAACAGGAATTTTGGGATGTATCTACAATACAACAACAATCTGAGACTGCACTTGAGCTACGATCGACCAGACTGTACCTTGGGCTAGAAGGGCCGGGAGAGGAGCAATCCTCTGGTCGCCAGAGATAGGAGGTGCAAATGTAGTTTGAGATAGTTGGGTGGAGGACGAAGGCCAGCCAAATGAAGGTGAGGGTGGAATGGAGGAACAGGAAGAGGCAACGCTACTCCCTTGAGCTCGCTTTGCCCTCGTAGCAGGCTGCAATTCTTCAAATTCTCCCTTATTTGGTGTTGACCGTAGAACTCTTTAAAATATTTCTGGATAAAATGATCTGATTCGATCCAACTTCACTTTTAACCCTTAACTTAGTATTTCCACCGTCGCCCTCCTTCTAGCGCCAGTTTTGTTGATGGTGTTTTTATGCACCTTTCAACATAGGTAGTGCGTAGGTGCACTACCTCTCTTGAAAGACAATCTTCCACAATCGGATTGCAGAACACTATCCCAGGGTCTCTCGGATGTCAGGTCTTGACAGTGCTTAGATACCTCAGTAGTTTGATGTGATTTGCTGGAATAACAAGGCAGTCTTACATAGGAAATGCAAAACATGGAAGTTGGATATTGAAATAGAGTTCTTAGGATGGAAAGTTATTATGCATTGGCTATAGGTTCAAACAATAGTCTTGGACTCCATTTGTTGTTGGATTTGGCTTTACAATGTGCAATGAGCCTTAGCATAGGTTGGTCATTAAAAAAAAAGAAGGCAAGGGAGAGGAAAAGCTCCTAAGTCTGCAACTAACTATGAATAGTGACAATGGAGTTCCTACAATGGACAATTTCTTGAAACAATATCCCGCTTAATTAGGGATTTCACAATATCATGAAAATTGTGCTATCTTCTAAGGTCTACAAATATTTTATCTTTCCTCCACCACATACATGCATGAATCAAAGATAAATGTTTGGAGCAGCTTCAAATTCAAGTCTAGGCTAACTTTGCACAGCTGTCTACCATCAACAAACAACAAAAAGTATGGACAAAGAAATCATCAACATGGAAGGAATTTTCATAATCACCCAACAATATTTCTAAAATCTATTTAAAGAAATAAGAAAACTAACTAAACAGCAATAAAATCTATGTCAAACATCTCACATTGGAGATTGAATCAAGTAACATGGGAGAAACCAAGAAAATACACCAAGTCAATACCTTTTCCTTATAAATTTCTACAGCATGTCTTTACAACAACTCAACTCTCACTTTGCAAATGAGAGGGGAGCCCTATTTATAGTTTTTCAAAAGTCAAATGAATGGCCAAGATTAATTCTTATTGTGTGGCCAAGATTCATTACAAAATAGGGTTTCACCTACCCCCCAATAGATCACAATTTAAAAATTACATTTTGTCTCTTCCCTATTTCGTCTTCTTGCTGATGGTACTGTAGCTCTTTCGTCATTTAGCATATTGTTGTTTTGTTGTAGCTACTCTTCAGGAAGTTCATCTTTGGAAGGGTTGTCCTCCTGTTCCTCAGAAGCTATGTGTTCTATGTATTTGAGGATGACCGTCTGGAGCTTGTCTATTTCGAGGATTTCACATCGCAGCCCCTGGTAGCTCCACTCTTTTTCATTATCCTCCAGCCTTTTCTAATCCTCATCATACTTTGAGCCTTGGTCTATGAACAACTCCGATTGATCGAAGACGCGGGCAGCAAAACTAAGGAATTCCGTTGTGATTTCTCCGACCATCCCATCCTTCATCTTCTCCTGGAAGTAGGGTTTTATCTTCTCTGGATCTATTTGCATAGTGGGCATATCATAGTCTGTCATTAGCTTAAGATATTGGGCACATTTTGCCCGGATTTCCTTGATCCACTAAATGTCCGGATCCACCCTGCTCAAGATTTGCTCTAACCTCTCCTTCCGGTTATCAAAGTCTTTGCGCCACAAATCCATCAGCCAATGATCTTCTTTCTTAAACACAAGCTTCTCCTCCCACGTGGCTTCAGGCATCTGAAGGATAGCTTCAATCCTTGGAAAGGTGGAGTCGTAAGTTGTGGGGAAATTGGTGCAGAGCCTCTTCGTGTTCTCTGGAGACTGCATCAGGTCCAAGATCTTGTTGGCTGTCCACACAGCCCAGCTAATTCCCATGTTTCTGATGTATGAGACTTGTCGAAAGTAATCCTCTGTGGTCTTCTCCAAGTTCTTTCTTCTCTCCATCTTGTCAATCTGTTCCTTGGAAAGCAGCTGAGGTGCGGCCGTGGATGTAGTAGCCAAGTCGTCTACTGAAGACCATTGCTGTATATAATCTGTTAATCCTGCAACTTGCGCCTTGAGCTCATCCTTTGAGATTTTATCCTGCTTTATTAGGTGCACCACTCTGGCCACTGACTCCTCAAGGTGCTTGACCTTCTACTCCCTGGTTGCAGTCCCCAAGTCGATGGTGGAGATGTTATAGCTTACCCCAGCTTGACCAATCGTGGGCATTGTAATTTGCGCCGCTCGAGAGCCGGAAGCATCCATCGTTACTTTGGATCAGACCTTGGACTTCTTCTCTTTCTTCGTTGTGATCTAGGCTTGAGCCAAGATGGCCTCGAGCCTCGCCCTTGGGTCCTTCAGCACAGGGGTTTTTCTTTCAAGCTGCTTCTCCAACCACTCAGGCACAACAGATTTCCCCTTGGGTGAATCGCGGTCACCCTTTCCTTTCTCAGTTAGTGTCAGGATTTCTGCTTCCTTTTCCTTTTGGGATTCTCCTTTCTCCTTGGTAGCATCTTCCTCCTCCTCATCTGAGTCATGAACGAACATGAGGCGTTTGACAGGCAGCCTGGTGGATGGTTGTCGAATGGGACTTTCTTCTCTTGTTATTACCCCTTCCTTCTTTTCCTCAGTACCCCTAGCCTCAGGGCTTCTGACAACATGGATTTCAGCCTCTGTCAAATTCTTTAGCTGCTGTTCTTCTGGTGGTTGCCCTTCTTCATCATGCGGTGACCCTTCTGCCTCTGTCCCAATGTCCTTCAGTTGTTGTGCCATTTCCTCCTCAAGGTCATCATCAAAGGTTTGAATGATTTCCTTAGCACCCGAGCCATCCTCATCATCCCCACTCTCAAAAGAGCTCATTTCTTCCTCCTCATAAACCACCCTATCGATGGTTTTGTGTTCGTACTCTGGGTGCTCGTGGTACTCATCAGCCTCCTCCTCGATAGACTTTGAGGCCTCCTGCTCTCATTCCTCCAACTCCTTTAAGATTAGCATTGTGGCCTCCATGGCTGGTGGCCCTGTCGGTGGTTGTGAAGGCTGAGCAATTGCAAGGACTTGCACAAGGGCTGCTTGGAGAGTTGGATCCATCAAGATTTGGGAGAGCTTAGGGGAAAAGTTTTGCATGTGTCTTGTAAGAGCTTCAGGCATAGTGGCAGTGGGAAGAGGCGATGTTATTGTTGCCAAGGGGATTGATGAGATTGGTGACATAGCAGCAGAGGAGGGGGGAGAAGTCATGGCGGAAGATGAGTCAATAACTATCACAGACTCGGCTGGAGGTGAAGGGGCAAGATCGACAGAAATGTCCACTGCCGGCGGGGATGCGGCGACTATAGCCAGGGGGCGGGTGGTGTCACAGGAGGAGCAGGGAGAGCTAAGGGAGGCTGCAATTGACCCGCACTTCCAGTTTCTTTCTCTTGGGTTGAAGGCTGCTTTGCAGTACTCCCTACCAACTTGAGTCTTTTGGGAGGCGAGCCTCCCGCTTCTTTCTTCGAATGGGCCTTGGGGTCTGGGGACTGCTAGGTCTCTGTTTCTTTTCTTTTCCTATATCAGGTGATCGGAGGAGACTTGGAGGTCCCGCCAGTTGACATGGTGGCAGCAACATCCTCAGTGGCACTCGGCTCGCTTTTGAGCCCCTCATACGTCAATACTACTCCTTGCCACTTTAAATGAACCACTTGCCCATCGATCCACTCCTTGGTGCGAGTTAAGATTTGCTAGGTTATGGTGTCTAGGTCATCAACCTCCTGTTCATCCTAGTCAATTGATGGTATTGACATGTTGGCAACTGCAGGGTACTTCAGATGCATGATAGTGGACTCGTTCTCCTCGACTTGGTTCGGTACTGGAAATGGATGCACCCTTCTTACAAACTGCACTGTCATCCGCATGTAGTGTCTTGTGCGCACTTCTTTGTCATCCTAGCAGTCGGCCCAGAAATATTCAATGTGATGGAGATGGGCATATGCCGACCCCAGTGCCTTCTTGACATGTCCATGCGGGTCCATTCGTGGGCAAGCAGTGTGTAGGTAAAAGTGGTAATCCTTCAACTCCTTCTCGGAGTTACGAGCACACTAGGAAGTCTGTAATCGATACATGCCCTGGCCAAGGGTCATAGGATAGGAGATCCATGCTATGTGTTTGTTGCTTAAAATTATCTGTCGGTGCTGGAGTTGTCGAGAGAGCTCTAGGAGGATGATTCTATCATTGGGGTATCGGGGCAACCTATTTGGCCTTTCAGTAAAGCCTTGGGCATGGATGTATATGAACTTTGGATATTGGATAAAGAGGAATGCATACTACTTCAAAAGCGCCCTGGCACTGTGGAAGACCCTCCTCTCAAAGTCTCCAGTGATCAACCTGATGATGTGGCCAATGAAGGCATCGTTCACTCTATAGTAATCTCTTTTGAAGTTAAGGTACTGGAGCTATAGATATTTATCAAAGGGTTTGAGTCCTCGCTTCTGCCCCTGATCAGGTGCCACAAACAACCCGCTGTACTGTCTTTGATCCACCAAGGAGTAGACAAGGTAGGAAGTCATATAAAATTTAGAGCTCTTTTTTACGTTGACAAACTGCTCATGGAAACAATTGCTTATGATTCTTCCCCAATAGAACAAAACCTTTGTTGTGACGTCTTCGTTTCCACGCAGGATCTGCTCAATGAATTATTCCATCCACTCCTGAAAGTAGGCGGCCGTAGGAAGACCCATAACCCTACTCAACATGGTTACCAGGTCATGGTAATCCTCATGGAAATAGCTACGAAAAAGCTACTGAGGAACTTTCGCAGCACTGCCTCGTCTTTCCTTGAGCCAATGTAGGTTTATTGACTTCTTGCATCCAGTCAGATTATCATCCCACACTGCCTGGAATTCTTCTAAGGTGGGGACCTCCATCTGTTGGAATGTGGGAATGTGGAAGGTCTTGGTGATCCCCTCTAGCAACATGTCAGCAAGAATGTTTCCCTCCTTATCAACAATTGTCCTTGTGTCAGTTTGGTATGCTTCTCGGTAAGCCATAAATAATTCGTGCGCCACGAGGGATGGAGGGAATCCGACAGCCTTAGCTATTCCACTCTGCCTTATCAATCTGGCATTATTTGTTGTTGGATTGACTCGGACTCTCTGCGTGAATTCATCGATATCCACCTGGCCAATGTTGGTGTCCGTGATCTCCTTCCAGTCCGTTGTGACCTTTGAGTGGAGCGGCTCGCCCTAGAATTGGTACTTTATCTGGTGCTTCTCTTCTTTCCCTCGAGGGGTCCTTCCTGACTTCTTCCCCTTGTCCCCTTCGGCGGATGCCCCTGAAGTTCCTGCACCTGATTCCATATATTCTGCAAGCAAGGACAAAGTCAACACAATATATCATAAAAGCATTCATGTTAGTCCATATCTCAAAAACAATATTCATTTCAAATAATCAATCGAGCATATCATGAACTTGCATCTCTAGATGTTATTGATCTTTGATTTAGGGAATTTGGACAATTCGGGCCTGGAGGGCCAGACTTCCCTGGCAGGAATGCTGTTTGGGAGGGAAAACACAACGGAAGGCCCCCAGAAACCTTCTTTGGTCACATTTTAATATTTCGAGAGACTCATGATGAAGAGGACCAAAATCTAGGATGTGGGTCGAAGTTAGATTCCAGATTTGGGTTCGTTTGGATCGATTTAAGGGAGTTCGGAAGTCTCAGGCTAGAAAGCTGTCAGGAGATAGCAGTTTGTAGTGGCAGACAGTAGACGAAAATCTAGAGACGGAACTCCAGGGTTCAGTGCCCGAAGGGCCAAAGGGCGGCCGACAATTTTCATTTCATTTCCGAGGGCTCAGGCCGGCGACACCGGGATGGCGTCTGAGCTTCGCCGTTTGGGATGATAAACACTGAAAGGAAGTCCGGCGTCTAGGGCCCGACATTATGAATCTTTTCTTTGAGTTCAACGGTGGTCGGCAGCACAGAGTTTGGAGGTCAGGACGACGAGAGGGATTTTCTTGTTTACAGCGGCAACCGAGGGCGAGGGTCCCAGGCCACAGAGCCTGGTGAGTAGAAGGCCACTCAGGGTTTCAGCGAGATCCTGCAGCGAATGGCGGCCTAGGGTACGGTGGTCAGATAGACGGGGTGAAATCTCCCCGTCGGCGGGAGAGAGGTAGACTTCCGAGAACGGAAGTTTGGACACCGGGGCCCGAGAGGCATGAGGGTCACCGACGAGAAAAGGTGAGCCAACAGCGGGGCAGAGGGTGGGGTCTGGAGCACAGACAACATCGATGAGTTTTCCGCAGGGATGGTGAAAAAGGGAATAGGGATACCCGACGTCCAGAGCTCGGAGGCGATAACGATGTAACAGTTTTAAATCACCCGGCAACAGCGGAAACAAAGGCAGAGTCCGCAGGGCGGGACGCCGACGAGTCCCGATGGATGATGGCAAAACACCCGGAACCCCGGAGGTGGAACCCTGGGGTTCCGGGCCCGAGAGATCCGAAGGATGCATGTTTAGTTTTGAAGTTTTACGGTGAGGAGCACGTTGAGATTCGGCAGCCGGGAGGCAGGGGGAGTTTGCAGTTTCAAATGGCGGCATACAAGCGGAAATCTAGATGGAGAAGTTCGATGGGATGGGCCCAGAGAGTGACGTTGCCATCAATAGGTGTTCAAAGTTTATTAACTGACGGCGAAGGCGGGTCTCGGGCCCGAGGAGGACGTTTTCCCTGCGCGAAGAATAGCCGCGGCGGGGAGAAACTCTGAATCAGCGAGGAGGGCCTCCTAAGAGGTTTGTCAATTTTCTAGCACATGGGTTTAGTGCGCAATTTCATGTTTTACTATTTTATGCCCTCCTAATGATTGTTCATTCAATTAAATCCCTTGAAATCATGAAACAAAGCTCAGGGAGGGCAAACGGATGGCCTACCTCAAACACGCCAAGCGGGGAGATGTGGGATCCACCTACGGTTGATGGAATGATGCTGAGAGCGATGATCATGATGTTGTCGAAGACGGTGGGCTCCAAACATTAGTTTGTCCAATTGCTCAGCAATCCTATGAAATGAAAATGACCGGTTAGAGTGGGCATTTTATACCCATAACCGCCATGAATGTTCGCATTTATTATAGGTACGGTCGGCAAAAAGTTGGTGGATTCGAAAAGGTCGGCGACGGCGGTGGGAACACTGGGGCCCGGGGACCGGGGAGGTGCAACACGGTGGCCGTTTGAAGTTTCATGTTGGTTGATCGGTGGCGGCGGGAAGCAGCTCGGGGCCCGGAGGGTGCGATGCCGCCAGGGATCCGCCATTAGGGACGGCGGAACCATCACGGAATTCTGGACAGTTGGGCCCGGAACGCCCCACGGCAGACAGGTATCCCCGTATTCTTCGGTTAGCGAAACGGTGGGCGGGACCCGGGGGTAGGACACCGCAGGAAGTCCGCCGTCGTGGATGGCGGAACACTGACGGAACCCCGGAAATAGAACTCTGGGGTTCAGGGTCCGAAGAACGAAATGCCGCAGGAAGATTACAACAAGTTTTTGCAGACAGCAAGAGGGGGTTCGGACCCCGAGGTCTAGACGGATGCGGGGCAGACGCCACTAGGAACGGCAATTCCAGCGAGGAAACCCTGAAGGAGAAACCTGAACGGCCAGGCCTGGCTGGGCCTGAGGCCGTTGGCAGGGCCAAACTACCAGAGGGACTCCGCGAGGCGCCGAAACGCAGCAAAAATAAAAGGGGAAGGCATGGTCGATTTATGATGGGACTTTGAAGCAACATCGACCATCTGAGACATCAAAAAAGGGAGGCACACAAAATGAGGCGATGACAAAAACGACCCGACAAGGTGCAAGAAAAGAGGGTCCCCGTTCCGAACGGGGCGTGTGTGCTAAGGGCACAACAGGTGGAGGTTGTTGGTTTATGGTGGAGATGAATCCACATTGAAGATGTTGAGGGTAGAGAAGAATTATCAAAGGAGAAGGATACTTGCTCTTGCTAGGTGCTATAAGACAAGAAAGAACTCATTTGCATTGGAAAATTCAATAATGGATTTTGTTGAAGGTTGTTTACAATCTGAAAAAATAGTCCTACCACGAAACTCACTTTTGTGAGACAAAGCTCTCAAAACTTTTCTACCTTGGGTGTTTGATGTAGGAGAATCTGTGGTTGACTAACAATATTGCATCAACAAAAAAATATTTAATTTTAATTTTTACTTTGGTTTGGTATTTTCATATTGTAGCATATGTGCAGGATCATGATGGGCCAAAAAGTGGCGATATATGGGTATGTGTTGGATATGTGGCTGATGACTTTTTTTTCACCCAAAATTGATGAAATGAAAAGGGTTTCTAAAGGAGATTCTCATATTTCCACTAATATGAATTATTATTTAGTTTGAATTTATTAAATAATTATTATTCATTTTCTATTTGAATTACAACTAAAGTTATGATTGATAGGCTGATTGAAAACAATCTATAGCTTTCAAATGGTATCACATTTTTTGAATCCAAAACATGTGTCACATTCTATGCCTCACATACTATATGATTAAAAAAAAAATTGAATTTCATGATTTTTTGACCAATTTAAGGTGGTTAGACATATGAGTTTTTTATATTTTTAAAAAGTTGTAATAAAGAATTCATAATTAATTATTTACTTGGAAAAAAATTAAAAAAAACATGCATCACATCTAGACATGAGCCCTCTACTTATATCTAAAATCTTATAATTAAAAATATTATCATTTTACTGTGGTTAGGGTGGTCAGACAGACACCTACTTATTTTTTCCCTGAAATTTAAGTACTACTGCATTGAAATTTCAAATTTTCACCAAATGGATTTAAAACAAATAAATAAACCTAGTAGTTTAGAAACTACATTCAATTTTCTACAGATTATATTCTTACATATTTTTGAAATAATATAGATAACTTATTCAAATTTTTACGTCAAGTTGCTTAACTATAATTTTTCTAATTTTTTTGCCACTTAAGGGCTTGTTTTTTCCATGATGATCCTACACATACCTTGTAGGTGCATAAATTTTTATAATAAGCCATAAAATATTTGATAAATATTTGGTCAAGTTGTTATGTTGAAATTTTACGATGTTTTGGATTCATTTTTGTGGAATTTTAAATGAAAAATCATCAAATATGTCTTCATGGGCATGGAATTTGGGGAGTTATAAGTTATGATAGATAATTTATTATTCCTAAAAAAAATTATGCAGAATTTGGATGCCCAAGAGCAAGTGGTTTGGATTTCTCTATTCTGGGGCTCCTATTTGTGAGGAAGTAGATATTTATTCTTAGCCAATCATAGATGGAGGTTACAAAAAGATGATATTTAGAATTTAGTGATTTTAAATTTATTTTTGAAAGAATATTTTCCATTTCTTGGGATAGAAAATTGGGAGCTACAAGAAAGGAAGAAAGGTGTGAAGGAGTTAATTTATATTCTTTACTTTGGTCATTTTTAGGGTTTGTTGCTACCAAGTTGAAGCTAGGTATGGATTTCTTAGGAAAGAAGGTAGAATCCATGATTTTATAGGTCTAAGAGAGTTATGAGACAATGGATGGAAGATTAATTCTATGGTTGAAGTTCGATTCATCCATAGGTTGAAGATTGCAAGTGCATAATTTTGTTGTTTGAAGTTTGCAATGAAGGGAGAGAAATTGTAATTATGTTTGCATTGTAGTTTCATATTAAAAATTTGATTATAATTTATTTTTTCTATTATATATTAGGCCTATTAACTATAATAATTGTAACTATTTTTTCTTAGTAGTTTCATATTTTTTTGATAAAGGAAAAAACATGTTTTATAGGGACCCAAAATGACAAAGTATACAAAAAATAAAAGGATTAAATGTTAATAAATCCAAAATAAAAAGGCTATGAAAAGAAAAGATACAAGAAAACATAGAAGCCCCCAACCCAAGGCTAGCAAGGGCCACCAAAAAATCCCTACCAAAAAAATAGCAATAGAAACAACCCTCAACTATCCTAAGGAGTTTAGAGCATTAGCATCCTAAGGTTTGAGAATGTGCATGTCCTGGGTACACTTTTTTAGGGCCTGAACCATATGGGGTGTTGCAAGCACCTTCCTCTTTAGGTTAGCTCTCATCCTCTTCGAAATTATAGCATCCTTAGTCCTACTTTTGTCCTTTTCAGCTTCCAAATCCATGATCAAAGATCCCTGTTGTGTTTTTTCCAATTGCTCAGTCATAGCATTGATGATAATGGCATTATGTTTCACCATTTTGTGGTTGTGCTCCATCATAGTTTTCATGATGTCTTTTATTTTACCAATTTCAACTTCCAGGCACTTAACCTTACCTTCATTATCCTCAGCCTCCATTATCATTTTATCCTCATTCCTCCCTCCCTCCACAGTATTAAGGGAGCTGACTTTAACTTCCAAATCCTCCAACTTGCTATTAAGGGTGCTATTTCTGAGGTTAAGGTCCTTAATTTCATGGAAGGCCCACTTCATAATCCTAAAGTAATTTACTGGGTGGAGAGGCTAAGGCATTGAATATCGAGTAATAATCAAAACATGAAGAATGAGTAGAATGCACAGAGGTCTATTGTGAGTTAGGCTCAAGCGATGAAGGGAAACCCTAGCCAAAAGAGTGTGGAAGAAGTTTTGAAGATTGATGTAAATGAGGAAATCAAAGTTGGTAAGGCAATTCTGAGGTACTTCGCCTTCATATTCCTTTTTTTGGTCATACTCCTAATTGAGCTTTGGTTAAGAGATGAATTCAAGCATAATGGGAAATATAAGTTTTGATAAGGTTCTTGCCGAAAGGCTTCTTTGTGGTAGTCTTAGCAAAGGAGTAGATGAAAAGCAGGTTATGGAGGGGAGCCTTTTGTTCATGGATGTCAAATCTCTATACATGTAGCCCTAAAATAAAAACTTCAATCCAACAAAATTGTAGCCATATGACTAGCCTACGTGGGTCAGGCTCTACAATCTTCTAGTGGAATACTAGATTGGAGATTGTTTAGAAAAAAATGGTCAATCCTTGGGAATGCTAATGGAGATTGATATGGGTATCTTAGATGGTGATCTCTACAAATATGCCAAATTGAACATTACGGTGATTGAAACCATTCCTCAGAGGATTTTTTTGTTGGTAAATGGGAATCATGGCCTTGGAAGATCTAGTTATTCCCTCTAAGACAGTGCAAGAAGGTAAGTGTGTGGACAACACTAAGCCAATGTCTCCACCCTTGGAGTGGAGCTGTGAGTTGAAGGGAAATGATGGTGTTGAGGTTTCCTCCTTGGAAAGTGAGGATCTAGAGTCAATGTTGACCCAGATGATGAGTTGGATGTAATTGAGGAAAGATACATAACTAGATCAGTGGTAAAACAACTAGGTTTGGGAAAAGTCAGCACATCTGGCAACCCCCAAGGTAGGAAGTCCTTCAAGTAGTTGAGGGAAGAGGAAGCTGCTACAAAGTACACTAGTATCACCAAATTTCTTAGTACCAAGGGAGGCATCCCCTCCCTTAGGAAGCAATGAAGATCACAACCTAGAATGTTAGGGCCTAAAGGCCCCTAACAAGTGATGCCTAGTGAAGCATCATCTTCAGAAGTGCACAAGCAACATAGTATTACTACAAGAAACAAAATTTTCTCAAGAAGATGGATCAAAGTTTTTGAAATATTGTCATTGCTGGAATGGGTGATTTCAGAATTTTTGGGGCTTTGTGGGGGATTTAGAAATTTTGTAGAAGTTGGTTGAGGTTACAATGGATGTCATGAACTCTTCATCAAACTGGATGGTAGCGAAGGCTTACGACCTAGGCGTCAATTGTCATTTCCTAATCATTAACATCTATGGGCCAATAAAAATAGTAGATAAGGCCTCCCTTTGGGATTCAGTGTTGAGTTTTTCCCATCCTCATCTAAGGGGAAGATTGATCATCGGTGGTGATGTTAATGCCATATTGGATATTTCTGAGAAAAGTGGAGGTCTCAGAAGTGTTTCGAAATCAACCTTGGATTTTAGGAGCTTTGTGGAAGAGGCTAGTTTGGTGGACTACCCAACAGAAAATGGTATCTTCACTTGGACCAATAGACACAAATACTTTACTTTAATCACTGAGAAACTAGATAGATTCCTGGTCTCACTACTTTGGTACAATTTTGGGATGTAGGTGTTGGTTGTCATAATGCCCGTTTCCATTTCAGATCATTTCCTAGCGGATTTGAACATAATTGGATGGAAAGAAATGTTGAAGACCAGTTTCAAATTTTAAAATATGTGGTGGTGGGATCCTAGGTTACTTGGATTGCTGGAAAGTTGATGGAAGGAAGCTAAGGTGGGAGGATCAATCAGTCTCAAATTAGTGAGGAAACTTCAGTTTATAAAGCATAAGCTCAAATACTGGAACAAAGAGAAGTTTAAAAATATTTTAGTAGAAAAGGAAGATGTGGAGAGTGAGTTTGAAGCACTTAATGAGAAATTCATCAAGGACGACATGAGGAATGAGGAATTTCTCAAAGAGAAAGAGTTGAAAATGAAGCTGGCCAAACTCCTGAAGAGGGAGGAAATATACTAGCGAGATAAATCTTGGGAAGTTTGGTTAAGTGAGGGTGATTCCAACTCCAAATTCTTCCACACTCTATTGCTAGCTAGGAAAGTTGCAAATAAGATAGAAGAAATTAAAACTATTGATGGTCACTCTATGTGTGGTGGGGTAGAGGTTGGTAAGGTTGCATTTTATTTCTTAAAACATCTACTTGGTGGGAAGGCTCAACAAGAGGTAGGTGATGGATTCCTTGACTTAATAATTCATCGGGTTAGTGAAATTGATAATAAAATGTTGTGTGGATCGGTCTCTCAAGAAGAGGTTAGGACCGCTTTATTCCAGTTGCATCTTGATAAAGCATTGGGACCTGATGGGTTCATGACAAGGTTCTTCCAGATATGTTGGAGTTTCATGGGGGAGGATTTCCAGAGGCTTGTTGAGGATTTCCATAAGTCCAAGAAGTTTGTAAAGGATTTGAATAATTCGGTGATTACTTTGGTCCCAAAAAATCCTAAATGTCATTCCTTTAGTGATTATAGGCCCATCTCACTTTGTAACACCATCTATAAGGTGGTTGCCAAAGTGCTAGCCAATAGAATCAAATTGGTATTAGGGAAGATAATATCCATTGAGTAGAATAGCTTTGTCCCTTGTTGGGAGATCACAAATAGCATCTTGCTTATCAATGATGTTGTTCATACTCTTAAATCAAGTAGGAAGGAGGGAATGATAATCAAATTGAATGTTTGCAAGGAATATGATAAAGTGTGTTGTGACTTCCTTCTAAAGGTCATGAAAAAATATGGGGTTCAATAGTTAGTGGTGTGATCTTATCACTCATTGCATTTCCTCTTTCTAGTTTTCGGTCTTGGTTAACAGATCTCTCCATAGTTTTTTTCAAGCCACTAATGGCCTCAGACAAGGTGACCCTATATCACCATTCTTATTTTTGATCATGGTTGAATCTCTTAGTTGTACCATCAAGAGGAGAAGCTAATGTTTGGATTGGATGGGGGTGTGGGTGGCACTGAATGTTGATCTAGTCACTCATTCTCAATTCGCAAATGACACCACCTTGCTTGGTGAGGTGAGCATTAGGGAAGCCAGATGCATCAAGGAGGTGGTCACCGAGTATGAAGCATAGTTAGGAAAAAATATGAACAGGGATTTAAGTTGTGTGTGTACTTCAACAAAAGGCTTTGGTTGCAGGCCATCATTGCAATCTTGGGGTTCCAAGAGGGGAAGCTTCCAATAAAATTCCTTGGTGTGCAAATATTCAAAGGGGTTTGCAAAGCTAAACACTAGAAGGATGTGATAAGAAAATGTAGGAACAATGCAATGGCGTGGAAGAATAATTGACTTACATTGGCTAGGAGGATCACAATGGCAAAAGTGGTCCTATTATTGATTCCAATTTATACATTGTCATGCTATGAAGCCCTTGCAATGGTGGATAAAGTCCTAAAAAAGCTCCTATGGGAGGGTTTGTAAACTAACAAGAAGATACTACTTATTGGTAGGGACACAAATTGGAAATCAAAAGAAGATGGTGGGGCTAGTTTGTGCAAGATTAGATTGCAAAACACTTCCTTGGGTGTCAAACTTGTATGTAAGATGTATAGGTACCCTAAGAAGTAGTGGTAATTTATATTGTAGGATAAGTACCTAGATAACATGGAACATTTGAGAATTTTAATAGTAGAGAACATTGAAGGCGGTTTAATGGTTTGGAAATATATTACAAACTACAAGTCCTTGATCACTAGTCACCTATTCTGGAGAATTGGGAATGGTTGGAAAGATTTGTTTTGGTCGGACTCATGGGATAGCTACAAAAGTTTGACAGAGTTGTTTGCTTTGGATCAATTCATGGGTAGGCTATAGGCAGAGTTTGGTGACAAGGTGGCAGATTATATTTGGTGGGAAGAAGACTCATTGGGAAGACATTCCAAATGGATTGATGTTGGCACCTTTCCTTTTCCACAAGAATTGAAACGAGTTGTAACTCGGGAATTAAGCAACAGGATGATCAACTTGAGCAATAGAGAGGATTAAATAATTTGGTGTGGGGCTAAATCTAGTGAGTACTTGGCCAAATTGGGCTATGGTCTTCAAACCGTACGAGGAAAGGAAAAGAACTAGATGGCTACCCTTTGCTAGAAGCATGAAGTGTTGCCCAAATCAAGGGCTTTTCTTTAGGTAGCCTTACATCAAGGATGCTTAACTAGTGAAAGATTGAAAAGAATTGGGATTTCAAGGCCATCTAGATGTGTTCTTTGCGAGCAAGTGGAGGAAGGAGTGGATCATTTATTTCTATCATGTCTGGTGGCTCCCTCTTGTTGGGATTGGTTGTAGGGGATATTTTGGTACCAGTGTCCAAGACACTTCAAGCTTTGGGATTTGTTAACGAATTGGCCAATAGCAAGCAAGAATGGTTATTGGTATGGGATTTGGATAATGGTGCCTTCTTTGGTTTTTTGTCACATATGGAAGGAGAGGAATAGGTGAATCTTCAAGGAGGAATCCCCTAAGTTTCAAACAACTCATTACAAAGATCCAAGGTGCAATCGTTGAGACACCAAATAATAGAACCAATATTGGTTCTAATTCAAAATTTTCAAGATGGGATGAGGAAATTCAGAAGGCCTGGAATGATCTCAAAATTCCTAAGTCCACAACACTTAGAGCAAGCAAGGTCAACAAGAAAGAAGTACATTGGGTACATCCGGCTTGGTTAAAATGGAAGCTAAACTTTGACAAGGTTGCCAAAGGAAATTGTGGTTGAGTAGGGGTTGGTTGTATAATTAGAGACACAAGTGGTAAGTGTGTTTGGGCTACATCGAAGAATTTGGGTGTTTTCTCTAACAATATTGCTGAGTTGGAGGCTTTGTGGTTAGGCTTACAGTTGTGCATCCAATATGGCATAGACACAGCGGAAATTGAGGGGGATTCATAGTTGTTTGTATAGGAAATCACATCAGGAAAATTGCCAAATTGGAGAATTGGCAATTGGATTGTGCCAGTTAAGGAGCTCCTAGGTAAGCTTAACAATTTTTCCCTAGTGCATGTCTATAGGGAAGATAACAAAGCCATTGATTTTCTAGCGAATTGAGGAGTATACCAAGATGATCGGGTGATAGCTGACTCTTCCACAAAGTGTTGCCTAGGATTTGAGGAAATCATTGATCAAGATCTTTCTAGGATATGGGCAGATGTCCTCTATGATGCCTCGAGCCCATGAATGGATGACATGTTGTGGGATTCACATGTCTACAAGTGTTGGAAGTGCTTGGGATTTGGTTTGGATTTAGATTGGATTTGGGTTGGATTTGATGTTTGAATTCGTTGGTGAAGGTTGCTCTGGCTATTGGCCACAGATTGTGACTCTATTGCTATTTATACTCTTGGCCGCTAGTATTCTATGCATTCGAAGTAGATTACGAATCTGGGGCATTTTACAGTGAGCCAAGATGGTGCACTTTTTTGGTCTAAGTTGCATGTTCTCTGACGAGACACTTGTAGAACAGTGTGGCTAAATTTTCTCTACCCATAGCCCAAAGGTGGGAGCTACATTAGTGGATTTGGTGTCAGGGGTGCTTAAGGAGTATTGTCACTAGTGTGATGGGAAGGTGTATGAGACTATGATCGGACCTTTGGTTGATGTTATTGACTCCCAAGAGAGGAAGCTTGAGTTGTTCAACGAGTTTGTGATGCCTGCTAATGCTCCTGCTGTGTCAAATGCAACTTTGGCATTAGCCATAGAGGGTTTCGTTAGCCATCTTAGGATCTTCTTTGATCTGCCAACATTGATACTTAAGAGGATGAAGATGAGGTTTATGAAGTCGAAGCTCAACATCAACACAAGGAGGTGTTGAAGAATTTCATGGCAAAAATGAGGGAAGTGTTCAAGGCCATGGTTGTAAATTCCAATCTGGATTCCTTCTCCAAATCCATGGACACTAGTTATTCATGGCTTAGTGCAGACAACCTCGTGAAGGTGCTGGAGGTAGGGAGGTTCTTGGCAGTGATCTATTGCTACCTGCTATTGTAAGGGTGGCTTGGGTGTGTATGGTCTTGGTTTCTTGAAGTTGATTGTATTATGGCAGGGCTTGCCATAGGGTATTAATGTACTTGGGCGTTATCCCCTTTGATAGCACTTATCAATATATATATATATATATAGGGTTATAAATTAATGGAACACATTGAAAATATAAATTATATTAAAATTTCATATATTAAAAATATATGTCGAAAAATATTTTATGGATCCTCACTAAAGTTACAAGTAAATAAATACACAACATGAGAAACATATATAATAAAAAAATTTATTCATTGGTCATAAATTTAATTATACATATAAAATAAAAATAAATATTATACATTTAAAATTTCACATTGTGCTAAGTTTTACACATTACAAAAAAAAATTGGTTATATTGTATATTAATAAACACCCAATTAACAGTACACCCATATTAGAATATTTTGGTAATTTCTACCAGCTGTAGGCTAAGTTTTTTTATTTTTATTTTTTTATGTCAGCTAGCGTTAGATAAATTCTAGAAGTCTAGGGTTAGGAAAATTCTAGAAACTTATTTCATGTCGGCCTAGGTAAAATAATAAAAATATAATATGTTGCCATATATTCTAGATTTTTCTAAATGTATCTAAAGTCCACTATATAAAGAATTCATGCAAATCGTTTTTATGCAAGCAATATGAATGAAGAATTTAGTTATTGTGCAACAGCGCAAATATTTTATTTTTCTGTTTAAATTGTAGAAGATCCTAAAAAGGTTTGCTGTATAGTTTTTAACAGTTGAAGATCCTAAAAAGGTTTGCTCTATAGTCTTTGGAAAAAAATAAATTTGATACTCATCTTTATTTATGTAATTTTGCATTTATTATATTTTGTCTTTTTTGAAGGTATATCTAAAATAATGGAGTTGCATTCAGCTGCTAAAGTAAATGCTTTATCTGATAGTTGGGACGGAGAGGAGACGACAGTAATTTTACAAGTTTACAAACTTCTTTTTACATCTCAATGCAATGATGAGAATAAGTATTCAAATTTTGCCCTTTTGATTAAATCTGCATTGGATAAAGACATCACAAATACAGAAATAAATCTGTTTTTAACTACAGATAAGATTGTGAAGGCGAAAATTTTGCCGAGTGGAGAAATTACTTTGGAATCGACTCAGGTATGAAAAGATAAACATATGAATTTCATGACCAATTTTTTTCAATTATTTATTTACTTCTTTCTGTATGTGACTGATTATAGTTTTGTGTATCATATAACAGTTGAGGAATGCAAAAGATTTTCAAGAAATAATTTTCAATGGAGTACTTTATGGGAATCTGAAAACAATCACTGAAAAAAAAAATCTATGGTGCAGTTCCTATATGTACCTTATTTTGCCCTTAGAATCAGATAACTCTGGTGTAATTGGTATTGACTGGAAATGCATTGAAACATGCGCATCGAAAGCTAGAGAACTTAAATTACTTTCAACTAATTCAGAAGAGGTTCCTATGGTAGGAACAGTACAGGTGCATAGTCACGGGGAATCTCAAAATTTGATTTTGGCAAGTGGCATTTGCGAATCTACAAATTTTATAGATAAAGCAATAGTTACAGTTCATAATGGAATGCTTTACCATGCTGTGGAAATTATTCATGAAAAAACTGCTAACAGTCCCTTCCCTGCGACAAAAGATTCAAAGCCACATTATGACAACTACAGTGATTACTTTCAGAAAAAGTGAGCATATCTCATCTTCTATAGTCTTAATGCCCACCTAAGTTTATTTACATATATAAAATTGATTGCAATAGTTCTAACTATCATATCATGATGAGTTTCCAGGTATGGAAAGAAACTTAATCATGTGAATCATCCGCTTCTTTTGGTGAAGCACACTAAGCGACCCCGCAATTTTCTTGCAAAAGACCAAGCAAAGCCAGATATGAATAGAGGAAAGTTTGTGGAGCTTCCTCCAGAGTTGTGCTTGAAAGCAAAGCCATAATTTGTGGAGCTTCCTCCAAAGTTGTGTTTTAATTTTGGTGTTCCAAGCTCTGTTATGAGATCTTTGTGTTTGGTTCCATCTATCATGCATCGCCTTACTACTTTAATGCTTGCAAGCCAACTCAGTAAAGCAATTAGGGTGGAACGCCCAGATTTCCCCCTTGTATCCATGCAACTGGTTGTTTTATTCTTAATGACTTCAATCTTAGTTTATCTGAGTTTATGTTTGCTTTTATTTATTTCTTTAAGATTACTTGCTCCACCTTTTTCTTTTGATGTCATAAGTAATATTGTTAACCTTTTACTGACTTTATTTTTCTGATAGATAATGGAGGCACTCACTTCACGTAAATGCTTAGAGAGTTTTTCATATGAGCGTTTGGAGTTATTAGGCGATTCATTCTTGAAATATGCCATTACTCAACATCTTTTTATGAAATATGAAAATGAGGATGAAGGACAATTATCAGCACGTAGAGCTGAGGCAATTTGTAACACAACTCTTCATCGTTTGGCACTGGATCGTAATTTACAGGTATTAAAATACTATATTTATTATGCTAGTGACTAAATAAATCTTGATAAA
This sequence comes from Sequoia sempervirens, assembly GCA_007258455.2. Taxonomy (NCBI): domain Eukaryota; kingdom Viridiplantae; phylum Streptophyta; class Pinopsida; order Cupressales; family Cupressaceae; genus Sequoia; species Sequoia sempervirens. The sequence goes on along the minus strand of VDFB02008807.1, from coordinate 14,870 downwards.
TATATTTTAGGTTAGAAATCCTAAGCTAAAATGAGCTAATGTTTTGTGTTTCTTTTACTCTTTATTAAATTCATTTGCATGTGTGTCTCTATTTCTTATTGTCTTTGAGCCTTCATTGTTATAGTCTAAGCTTATATAAGAAAATATATAATTTACAGCATCCACAGGAATAACCAATGTTGAAATCTAATAGATAAAGGCATTCGAATTATGTAAAACAGGAATAACCAGTAACAGTATCAGATTGTTGCAAATAGGGATAAATAGTGTTGTATTCAAAAATGTTATTCTCTTTTGTTTGAACTCTCTCAAGGCTTAAAAATTAGTGGCAAGTATAATTTGGACCTTTATACGAGGAGAATATACTAATATTTTCCCTCTTAAAGGGAAAAGACATGTTTAATTCTTTACATAATTTTCTTTTGTTTTTCATCTTGGTTTTTTACTTGAGCCAATTGGTTCAATAACAGCTGATACTGTTTCTCATATAAAACCATTGCTTGCTTATTCAGAAGAATTTCAATTTTGATATTTTCTATGTATAAGTTGAGTTTTTGTCTATTTTAGGTTTAATCTAAGAACTTTTTTTTTTTATCTGTTATTTAATTATTCCTTTGAAAATATTGTATCGATAAGTTGATTTTTATTTTTCTTGTGAAAAGGGATACATCATAGATGAATTATTTGATGTGCGCAAATGGGTCGCTCCTGGGCTATTTTGTAAAACGATTGTTCCTTGCTCTTGCAACCCAGGAGATCCTAATAGTCTCCACAATGAGAAGGTTTGTGACGAAAGACATCGATGGATTTACTCAAAAACAATAGCAGATGTTGTGGAGGCTTTAATCAGAGCACATTTCATTGGAGTGGTACAATTGCAGCCTTTGAATTCATGAAGTGGATGAACATGGACATTGACATTGAAGAAAAGTCAATAAATAATGCATTCAATCACACTTTGGCTTATCCTACTGAATTGAAAACAAGTTTGGACAAATTGCAATCGCTTCTGAATTACCAGTTTAAAAACCCATCTCTCTTAGTGGAAGCAATCACACATGCTTCGATTAATGAACATGAAGGATGTTCCTACCAGGTAATTTTTATTTCACCTTACATTGCGCAATCCAAATCATACTTTGATTGTACTTGCAAGATGAAATTCGTCTGGAATACAGGATTGAATTTTAATATTATGTCTATATTTGACAGCGGTTAGATTTCCTAGGCGACTCTGTGCTGGAATACCTTATTACTCAGCATTATTATTCAACATACCAAGAACTGTCCCAGGGAGATCTATCAGATTTATGACAGACAACTGTTAACAATGAGAACCTTGGTCAAGTAATAGTGAAACATAAAATTCATACCCATCTTCGTTATCATTCAGATGAACTAGAAAATCAAATAAAAAAATTTGTTAAGTATTTTGAACAGCAAAAAGGTGGCGATTGCCAGTTTATATCATTTGGAAGAGGAATGCATGCTCCTAAGGTAAGCTATTTAATTTTACTTCGTGAGAATTCTTCCTTGAATTTTATAATTTAGTGCATACCTACTTCATAGAAGCAGTCAGCTGACTTGAACACTTTTCTTAGATAAAGAATTGATTTTCTAACATGCTCAAATACACGTTTGAGGAACCTTCTTCTACGTATTTAATATTTATTTGGATTAGAAAGCCATGTGGAATTTTTATTAATTAAACATTAAAAATACATAGATAGTTATACAATAAAAGATTGTCAGTAGGTATTCATAGATCAGGTATTAATTTATTCTGTTAGTAAGTAGATCATAGACGTGATTAGCATTGTACTTTTTTTTGTATTTTAATATGAGCGTTCTCTTCGATTACAACTTATTCCATTTTACTATCTTTCTTGAACGCAGGTACTAGGAGATTTAATAGAAAGCATTTCAGGTGCGATATTAGTGGATACTCATCTTAACTTAAATGTTGTCTGGGATAAAATAGAACCTATTTTTGTCTCCCTTGGTTACACCTGAAAACATGGAATTGCATCCACTACGGGAGTTAAAAGAGCTGTTAAAAGAGCTTTGCGATCAGCACCATTATAATTGCAACTGGAATACCATCTTCACTAAGACGGAAAATGTTTATGTGGTCACTGCACAAATACAACTTAAGGAATCCATTGTATATGGAGAAGGGTCAGACATGAATAAGAGTTTTGCACAAACTAAAGCTGGCAAACGTATGTTGGAACTGTTAAAGGTAATTTCAAACATTGCAGTCAAGCTATTTCTCAGGATAGGTCTAGCAAAGGGAGACCAGAAACTAAATTACCTAATTAGTTTGATCAAGAAGCATTTAGTGCATAGTGTTGGAATATTAACCCTAACTGCCGCCGTCCCCGCCAACCACTGCCCGCTATATCGCAATCAATAAAATAACCATTGCGATACCGCGGGAGTCTTCCGTAATATTTTGTTTTATTCCAGCCAATGCCCGCTATATCGCAATCAATAAAATATTCATCGCAACACCGCGGGAGACTCCGTAAAAGTTTGTTTTATTTTTAACCGCCGCAGTTTTCCGGGCCGTCAATTAACCGCAGTTTACCTACAGCATATATTTTGTAATTGAAAATTACTTTTGAATTAATGAGAATGAGAAGAAGGTGAATGTGAGCAAACAGAAAATTACGAGCAGCAACTCTGTGTTGAAGAAAGTATTATTATTTTATGTTTTATTGTTTTTACGGTGTGTGAATTTTTTTTCCTCTGCCTCCGGCCTTCACGTGGTATCAGAGCAAGTTCGATTATCAGAGTCAATTTTATCAAAGCAGATTATCTGGGTAAATTTCAAAATGGCAGCAAGCACAAGCTTGACAAACCCACAAATTCCACAGTTTAATGGGAAGAATTATGAGTACTGGTCAATTACCATGAAAGCACTATTTAGCTCACAGGATATATGGGATTTAGTAGAGAATGGATTTGCAGAGCCAGCAGATGCAGTAGCATACAATGCTTTAACACAAGCAGAGAAAGATTTATTAAAAGACACAAGAAAGAAAGATTCAAAGGTTTTATTTTATCTGTTTCAAGCTGTACATGAGAGCATTTTTCCAAGGATTTCAGCAGCAACAAAGTCCAAACAAGCATTGGACATACTTCAAACAGCCTATCAAGGCATGGCAAAAGTTAAAACAGCAAAGCTACAAATGTTGAGAAGAGATTTTGAAACAATATGTATGAAGGACAATGAATCTGTAGATTCATTCTACACCCAAGTCATTGGGGTGGTTAATCAAATTAGGTCTCATGGAGAAAATCCTCGAAGATACTCAGTGAGTTGGCTGAAAGCATTCTAAGAGCCGCCCATAAAATTTCCCCACGGCCAGTAGCTATAGAGGAGACACAAAGAATCTCTCAGCCTCATTGATGAGTCGTGATGCATCTCTGCACTTCTCATGAACAATGTTCTAAAGAGGTCAGCAGATACATCACTAGAGCATACTTTCAAAACTCAGGCTTCAATCAGTCAAGGAAGAGGCAGAGGTAGATCAAGAGGAAGAGGAAGAAACTCTTACAGAGGTGAAAGATACAGTCTATCAAGTTCAAGTGGAAGAGGCAGCAACCAAGGCTCAAGCCAAAACCCAACACAGAATCAGTCATAAAATCAAAGGTATGATAAATCTCAAGTCCAATGTCACTACCGTGAAACTAGTGCTTGCACCTTAGCAAGGTGCAATGGTTACGCCGATAGGAGGGTATACTATGGTAGTGTATTCAGAGGGCAGAGAGGGGGAGAATGCATGGGGAAAGTGCAATCTGGTTTTTTGCAAGAGTAATTATTCACAGGGAATGTGAATGGGTGGCGGGATGCAAGTAGAGTTGAATATGCCAAGTGGATGAACAACGCAATATATTATCTTAAATGGTTGAAGTGGTGGAACATTGTAGCTCAACTGTAGCAAGTACATTTGTTGGTAGTTCATAGTATGTAAAATGTGTGCTATGAAAAGCAAAAAAATTGGCCAGCAATTTTGCATTAGAAATTTTTTTCCGAACAAATACAGTACAATTGTTGGTGTTTGATGGTGAGGGGCTAGGTGTTTGATGGTGAGGGGCTATGATATATGCCATTTGGCTTCAAGGCCTGGAAAGCAAAAGAAATGCTAACCCTAACCCTAATTTTGATGCAAAACCTACCCCTCATCCTAATGTTAACCATATTGCTAACCCTAACTGTATCTCTTAACCCCAACCATAAGCTTAACTATATCTCTATCCCTAATCCTAACCTAAACCCTAAACCTAACTATATATTTTTACCGCTGAGAACATTTAACCATATCTCTTAATCTTAACACTAACCCTATTCCTAAGTCATTGTCTATCCCTAAACCTAACCACATAATGAATATCTCTATCCCAAATCCAAACCATAAGCATAACCATAACCATGATGTAAATCGTAACCCTAAACCTACAATTGATCTTAAATCCAAGTGTAACCCTAACCCTGATCCTAACTCTAACCCTAATTTTAAGCTAATCTTCACTATAACCCTAATCCTAATTTTTGATGCTAGCCGTAACCTCGATCTTGATGTTAACCCTAACCCTAATCCTATTCTTAACTAAATTTCTAATCCCCTAAACCTAATGATATTTCTAACGCAAAACCTAACCCTAAGTATGACCATAACAACTATGCAAACCCTAACCCTCACCTTATTCGTAAACCTAACCTTGACCTGAAACCCAATTCTAACCCTAATCTTGAGCAAATCTTGATGCTATCCCTAACCCTAATTTTGATGCTATCTCTAAGCCTCATCCTAAAGCCAACAGGAACCCTACTCTTAACTAAATCTCAACCCTAACCCTAATTGTAACTATATATCTAGCATTAACCTTAACCTTACCTGTAACCCTAAACATATCTCTTAACCCTAACCCTAACCCTAACCCTGATAAGCTTAACCCCAACTATTACCCTAACCCTAACTATATCTCTTAACCCTAAACGTGACCCTAACCCCTTTTGTAACTCTAATCTTAATGCTAAACCTAACCCTAATCCTAAACTATTCTTCATGCTAAACCTAACCCTAATTTTGATGCAAACCCTAATCCTCATCCTAATGTTAACCATATTTCTAACCCTAACTCTATCTCTTAACCCTAACAATAAGCTTAGCTATCTCTAGCCCTAACCCTAACCTAAACCCTAATCCTAACTATATCTCTTAACCCCATCCTAACCATAATCATAATTCTAAACTTGACAACAAACCCTAAACTTGACAACAAACCTAAATGTAAACCTAATCCTAATGCTAACCCTAACCCTAAGTTTGATGCTAGTAACCCCAATTATTACCCCAACCCTAACTATATCTATTAACCCTAAACTTGACAACAAACCTAAATGCAACCCTAATCCTAATGCTAACCCTAACCCTAAGTTTGATGCTCTCTCTGTCTCTCTCTGTCTCTCTCTCTCTCTCTATATATATATATATATATCTATCCATGCTAGAGATATAGTTAGGGTTAGGGTAAAGAGATATATCTTTGAATTATTGATTTGATTTTTGATTTTTTTCTTTGATCATTCAATTTAGTAAGCAACTATAGATACAAATATTTATAGCCTTGTCTACCGAGTATTACACATTATGACATTAGGAAATATATATAGAGCTATATATATTTGTGTCTATGAACCATATACTTATTAAAGTTACTTAACAAAAAATATAATTTATTAGTGATGTCTTATCAATAAAAATAATTGATAAATGAAACAAAAAAAATAAAAAATAGTGTGTTTGATTTTTATTAAATCATTGTTTTATAATTGTTTTCATGTGTTATATTATTTATTTTATTATCATGGAAAAAGTTATTGAAAAATAAAATAGCTCTTCAATTCAAAACTAAGTTAAAATAGTATAAGTTTTGAGTCCATTTATTATACATGCATCTAAATGAGAATTATGTAAATAAAATAGAAATGAAAATTAAAGTAAATAATTTTTTTTTTTGAGTTTTAAAAACATGTGTATGATTTATATGATTTATTTTCTTATTGAATAAATAAAATAGATGTTCAATAAAGAATAAAAGTATATAATATATAACATAAAATAAAATTACTAATTAAAAGAATGTATAAAAGTATACAAATTTCAATCTACATTTCAAGATTTTTATTATCTTTACAAAAATAAAATTACAACATAAAAAATATAAAACCATTTAAATAATAAGATCTTACACATAAAAATAAAATAAAATCCAATACATTTTTATTATAATAAATGTAAAAAAATATTTAACAAATCTAAAAGTAGAAGAGAGCTTACCATTGATCATCATAGAAGTGGTGACATTTAATCTCCATACTTCCAACCTTGAGCGCATCTGTGAAAACCCATCACCAAACACAAATGCGTCAAATTCAAAAAAGAAAAAGAGTGGTCTGAAATATAGGATCACCAACACTCACATTCAGATTGTCATTACAACCACCTATTACAATTTTTAGAATATTTTTGATCTCTAATAATCAGACTTTTCACAGAGAGCAGACTTAAAATGAAACAACAACCTACATGTGACTCCAACTTACAGAGAAGGCCATTTGCCCATACCATGTATATTATATTCTTGACAGCAAATGCAATACAAAAACACTATCATTTATTGCAGATCAGGTAGACAGAAATCCCCATACATGACAGTTCAAAGATGGGATTGCCTATGCACAATGTCATTTGTCAGTTTAATAGACTGGCTTATCAAACCCCAACCAAGCTAATACATGATACCACAAACCCAGACTTATCACATTTAGATATTACATCCATTAGCATATGAATTCAATATAGGAAATGAACGCCCAGACCTGGGTAAGGCAAGACGTCCTCAAGCTGGATGGGAAACCATGACCACACCAAGATTCAATCAGCACCTAGTAGCCAACACGCCTCAGCATCAAAGGCTCTTGTATGAAATGGTGCACTTGGCTGGAACACTTCCAAATGCCCTGCTAAACTTAATGGGGAAGCCACGACCTGGGTTTTGGCTTAAATCCGTTTTAAGAAAATGCCTCTACACAAAAAATTGCGTCCCTTCTATTCTGCTCAGATTACACCCAGAAATCGCAACCTTCAAAGGTCTGATGTTTGTAAAAGCTATGTCCAATGTTTCTTCACATTGCCGTGCCTCTTTGAGTGAATATTGCTCTCCAGAATTGCCTTCTAAAGACTGCCACGACCCAGTGAATAGTCAACTCAAAAATCTGCAATGGCGTCCAGAATGAAGAGCTGGGTAGAACTCCGTTCAAGCACAACAAGAAAGGGTTAGCAACCATTGCACACACAGACATTGCTTCAACTCGCACGCAAAACCCCGAAAGTCAAGGTAAAATTAACACAGTACGCAGGGAGTAACTGGTACAGTGTTCGAACTGAATGAGTCATTTATTTTTCACCCATACTCCTGGCAGGACGCCCATACCGGGTGCAGAGGAGCAGCGTACGGAGTCAGGGAAGTGGAAAACCAACCGCACAAAATGTCGTAGGAAAAAATTCTGTGGAATCTAGCCGAATAGTCTTAGCCACATCGACATGAGACTTTTTCCGTTGAATGCTCACCTATAATAGCCTATCGGCTAATAATAGTACTTGTATTAAGGGAACGATAGAAAGTAGGATAATGGTGCTGTTATTAAGAGAACTATTTAAACCCTCCATGAGTTGTTTGGTATTTAGAGGTTAAACTCCTTTCTAAACGTTTGAATTAGCAATGATTTCAGCAGCTGTATGCTTTTAAGTATCATTATCTGTTATTCATTGGAGACAACACTATACTATTCATAAAACAATGAAGTATCGTTGGATTTAGGTTTTTATGTCAATAAAGAAATTTTGAGTTCAAAGGTGGATTTCGTCTACCACCGAATGATGGCGCCAGGACTGGAATTTGAGAGACAGTTGTTGCATATTAATCAGGCAACCGAAGATTTTCCTAATCAAATTCAAGTTTACTGCAGATTTGTTTAACTCGCTTTATGAAATAGTAAAAAAAAAAATTCAATTTTTTTCTAAAAAATTATGCATAATTTGTAATGATTTTTAAAAGATTAGTGTTGTATTCAATTCGCGTCAACTATAGGAATGGTGCCTCCCAATTAAACCTGAAAAGCCTGTGTAGTTCTGTATATGTAATAATGATGACACCTACCTCCTTGTAGGCGCCTAAAAACTCACTTTAAATTGAGCAAACAAGCAGAAAAGGAGAGGTTGTGTTGCTGTAAGCAGCTCACACAACCTCTACAGAGGTTTAGAGACATTATGCAAGCCAAATAACAAGTTTACGAGGCATAAAATAAGTTGCAGATGCACAAACTAAATTGTTGTCAAAATCATACTATTGCTGCTGGTACCTACAGCGCTGGCTATAGGTGACTATTTGGAATTTCAGCAATGTAAGGTACTTTAAACTTGCACAGAACAGCCCAAACTTCTAGAACAATACATTTATATAATATTTTATGCAAATACATATTCAATATCAGAGAACCAAGACTTGGAAAGAAGCAAACACCTTCTCATTAACTTAGAAAATACAAATAGTTACAATCAATTTACACATATACAATTGTTGTAATAAAATACGGAGTCTATTTCCCTCCACTTTTTCTTCTTCATGTTTGCTATGATCCTCTATGGCCACTGACAAAACATTGCTTCTATTATTCCCTGATAGTCTCTATCATCCTCTTCTATTCTCCTCTATTTCTGTTATTTTGTTCTTCTTTTTGTTGTTATGGCTTCTTCTTTCTGTTGTCCTATTCTTCTTCTCCCAAATGTCCAAAATACGGAAGCTTCCCCCCCCACAAAATAAATAAAACCAAAATCTTGCCTAAACAACTCCAACATCTAAAATTTGGCATTAATTCCTCCAAGAACCAATTTTTGACTTCAAAAACTCCAGCACAGTTGCCCTTTTTCATTTATTTTATTATTACTGCTCATTGAAATGAACATGTGGGAGGTAGTTGCTGCCTCAAATCAAAACAAAATCTAAATTTTAAATTTTAAATCTTATAGCTCCATATACATGGCATTAGTTTATGTAAGTATAAAAAGATATTTTAAAAAAAAATTATGATGCCCCTGCATCAAATAATCAATTGCGACAATGTTGTTCTGTTTAAAGTAATAAATAGGTTTATATATGTGTAAAAAGATAAAATATATTATTATAAGAGAATCTACATTTAATTGTAACACATAGATTTCTAAATAATTATAACTATAAAAAATATTAGAATAAGAAAATGTCAAAGAGAATTCTCAACTAGGATTAATCCAATCAGATCATAACAATCCATATATTAGAGAAGACTCATACTGAATAAGGGCTTGAATAAACAAAGTTAATGTTTGATTACCATAAATAAGTTTAAGAAGCTGCCTAGATTTATTTGAAGGAAAAGACTTCCACTCTGTAACATTTCAATCATAATCCTTAACAAAATCCCACTTGGGAAAATAATCGGCCACCATATTTCATTCACTAGCAATGTGAAAAAGTAAATCAAATCAAAATGAAGAATGATGCAATGAATCTACTAAACTATAGAATTCAACCAACATGAAGTATCATCAAACTCTCTTTACTTTGAAAAGAAACTAAAATATTATAATCCATCTCACAAATAATTTTCCACCACAATTTACAAGCTTTTACAAAATTTACAAGAATAAAATAGACTTGCATTTTATTATTAATGCAATATCCCATATAAATAGTGAAGAAAAATAAAATAGACCTTGACTATCCTGCATATACCATCAATCCCAACAACAACTGGATTACCCCTTGAGGATTCCTTAGTGCTGATTTTAAAGAATCCCATAGGGTAGGAGTCCATGTATCAATCATATTCACCTCCTCAAAAATCTTCTTTCTAGATCCATTCTAATTTAAGCAACATTAGATGAGGAAAGCTCCAAAAGGCATGAAATATGTGATAGAAATGGGAAAAGAGATTCCTCAAGAGAACTCTTGATTACGATAGTTTCCTTGAGTGAATTTTTTTATCTTCCACCAAACAAAAATAATACTACTATGAAGATTGTGGGAGATTAATCAATTACTCTCCAATCACATCTTCGATAGAATAAAAATCATACCAAGATCCTAGGAAACCACTAGAAAAGAAGACAACATAAGAGGATGAATAATGCTTGCACAAAAAATATATAAGGAAGTGGAATGTATAATTGATCAATTTCATAGCCTCCACCACAATATCCAAATATCTAAAGAGAAAGGGCATTAAAATAAATTATTAAAAATTCTTTCTTCACTAATACTACACAAAACACATTTAGAAGGACAAAAAATATTAAATTTATAATATTATCCTACATGAGGCATTTATTTTGAATTAATAACCATATTAAAATATTACATTTTATGTTAGCTAAAAAAAATCAAAATATATCCAGTCACTCCTTTCTTCTTGTAATGGCCCACCTGAAGCACAAGGAAAACCCACAACATTCAAAAAAATATGAAAGAAAACATCAAGACTTGATAAGGTCATTTCAACCATCATGCTCAATGAGGAGGCAAGCACATAAGGAAATTCATAAAATTGAAACTTCTTAGAAAATCAAAGGTCTATATTAACCCTCCAGCACCATAACTCAAGCAACCATGCAAAGGCACATTAGGGAACACGCAAGCTACATCAATACCCAAACATTCCCACACACAATAGGAATGAACAAGAGAGTGGTCATTCTCAAACTTGGGAGACTCTCCACCAATGTATTCACTTCAATCCTATAAAGTATGGAAAGGCATAGGAGACACCATTCCTTCTCAAATGCAACCTACATGGGTCAATGCACACAACCCCTTTACAATTCCATGCTAAGGCATACAAGAAAGGAAGTCCCAAGAACATCTTGCACTTGAGAAAACAAGCATCAAGCACACAAAAACCACATGGCCAATAACAATATTCAAAGATCCTAGTTCTATAGTATGGGCTATAATCCCAGATGTAATGAACTACCTAAAGCACAGGGGAAAACTTGACTGAATAATTATTTTTTGAAACAAAAACCACAACATCAATGATAGAACACCAAGATGTCACACTTGTACAACACACAAAAAATTATTGTATGAAACAAAACAACACAATGACAAAAACAACTAGATAACCTTACCATTTCATAAGCAAGTTAGAAACAACAAAAGAATAACCACTCATGGGATAGATCCACCATGATGAACATATGAGAGGGAGAAAAAAAAACACCTATGCAAAGATTACTTGTAACCCACAATCACATTCTCTCACAAAACAACTCCATGAAAGGATGAGGAATTATCAACCTCTAGTCCACATCCTAACTTGCTTAACAAATCTAAATAAGGGAAATCCTTCACTATATGATTCCTAATTAGGAAGCACAAACTATTCGCTATGTGGAAAGATGATGGAGAATTTCTAGAAAACCACATGCTTCCCAAGATGTCTCATTGTAATGTGGCATGACACAAGTGAAAGGATACTATGACACATCATCCCATGGCCTAATATAAATGTTGTGAACACTAACAATACCATCCATGAATGCATACAACCTTCCCAAGTCTTCACAAGACTAGGTGTACAGTCTCCCTAACCCAAAGTTTGAAAATCAAATAACTTTTGAAGAATGCACATAAAATGACAAAGGGGATACCACAATTCATCAATGGATATAGTTAAGGGAAAGCTAAAAAATCACCTCTTGACTCTTTCGACCATGATTAACAACTTTCATTTACATGGTTTACACATACGAGGTCTTGAAACCTAGACGAATGAACAAGTCATAAGAGAGATATTTGACTAGCTCTTTAAAGATCTAACCAATGAAAATGATCATACAAATTATCTAAAAGAGGATATAGGCTAGGAGAACCATTTACTAACTATGGTAGGGAGAATTTACATTCTTATTTTTTAATGGCAAACAATGTTGCCCCAACACAGAACCAGGCCAGTCAACTAAAAGAGTTGATTTTGAGTCAGTCAACCATGAAAACTAAGTTGTAACACTATCAACTAGACTTCCCTAGTATGGTACTAGGCTTCCCCATGACTCAAAACGATACCTAAACAAACTTAGGAACTTGTTTTAGTGATTTTGATCACTCCTAGGTAGACAAGGCCACCCAAATGCAACACTCAGCTGTCCAAACACACTACAAGACACTTAAATTCATTTTAAACCCAAAAGAAATGTTCCTAAGTTCATTTTAACTTATAAAATAATAAACATAATATCATTCACTTATAATCATTCTTGACACCAACACTGAAACATGTAACTAAAGCTAAACCACTAATAAGTTCAATCAGTTACAATCTTCTCAAAAGAGAGCTCATTTATTTTGTATTCATTTACCATTACATAGATAGAGGAATAAAATTTCCTTCAAAAAAATATAATTAACAAATTTAACTAACTATAGGCATAAGGAACATGAAGAGAATCATATACCAATGTCACTTTTGGTCCTTGATCCTCTAAACCTTAACAATGGTTTCTATGCCACACAAGCATGTCCAACAAAAACATCCACTCACTACCATGCTAGGATATTTTCACATGGCCAAATCACACTCACACAAGACATGAAGTATACACAACATTCAAGAATATAATAAGGAATCTCTTACACAATATGAAGTCTAGGTAAGATAATAACATACAACAAATAAACATCAAGGATAAAATAGAAAGAGCCATAGCAAAGGCACCAAGAATCTAACCCATGAAATACCATAATACCTCTCAAATGATACGAGGTAGGATATCATCATATAGAAGTAGGTCACTTAATGATCGATCCAAACTCAAGCATTTCCACAATCTCATAAGGCATATAAAATAATGCGCAATAAATCTTTAGGAAAATATTTTATAATATCAATGGACATAATTTATCATTCCAAAATGTACACCTTCATCCAAAAATTCATAAAACATGATAAGTCACCTACAACGTTGAAAATGTATCAACATTTCAAAATCCAAAAACTAGGAGTTTTTCCAAATAACCATCAAAATAGCTTGAAATCTTACAAAAATTAAAGTTCTCGAAATCTAAAACATGAAAGATATCCTTTTATTCTAAAACCTCTTAACAACCATTTTGCACTATTAGTTTCTCATTTCTAACATTTCCCCAAAATTTGGCCATTATAACAATGTAGTTTATAAAAATATTAAAAATATTTCCAAATAATAAATTAACTAACCAATTTCCAATCTAAAACTGATTAAAATTATTTTTCTACTTGAAAGGTCACATGCAAACCATTCAAAAATAGGAACCAAATCAAATAGAGGATAAATGAGGAACTTACCTCATTTTTTGCCAAAAATTGAAATGATAACTTTAAAAACACTTCATAAATGCATGAATCCACACATAATAATGTTCTCCTACTAGTTCCTATCCAAATGCAATTTATCTCACTCAATGTAACCCATAAATTCCCTCCCAATCACAAAAAATAATAATTTGGGGGAGAAGGGGTTTTTTTATTCACAAATTTCTTCCAAAAACCAAAAAAATGACAAAATAAAACCACCTTTTCTATTTCAACACTTTTCCTTTCTCAAAATAAAATAATAAAATATAATTTCACCTCAATTTTCATTTTTGAATCCCTAATTTCACCCAAGCCCAAATAATTTTTTTTTTGACTATAATCCAAATTTTTTTCCACACTTAATTTATGATTTAAGTCTATATAAGAATATAAATTAATTCAACTTGCAAAAATGTTAAATTTAACAAGACATAAATCATAAATTTACTAGATCCCCACAAAAAATGGTATAGTATCTAAAATCATACCAATAGTGGTATCTGAGTGAATATGGGTAAATAACTAGAGATTTACACTCAAATTGAGTACAAAATTAAGGAAAAAAATTAACAACCAATGTGAAATTTCCTTATAACCAGCATCAAGGTATACTAAGACCTATTGAGCTAGGTATATAAACACCTAATACCTATAACCACTACTTCAACATGTCAAGCATACCTGCTCCATATATGTGTGTGTGTGTGTGTGTGTGTGTGTGTGTGTGTGTATATATGTATATGTATTTATATATATATGTATATACGTAACATACATATGTATATATATATATGTATACATATGTATATATATATATATATATATACATATATACACATATACTCATATATATATACACATATATATACATATATATATATATATATATATATATATATATATATATATATATATATATATATATATATATATATATATATATATGTATATATTGTATATATGCATATATATATGTATATGCATGTATATATATATATATAGCATCACATAATTACCTAGTGGTGTAAAATATCATAGATCAATAAATTCATTGCATTTAAAAGATATAATTCATGATTTAGCATTTAATAACAACAATATTAATGAAGATGTTCACAAACTAACACATAGTAATAATCACTTGGGAAAGCCCACATCACACATGAATCTCAAAAGCACCTCCAAAATGAAATACATCCATCCCATTTCAAAGGACATAGCAATAGAACATGCACACACACACTTCATTTTCATTAACACCAAATGGGGAAATAAAACAACTATATATAGAAAACCACAATGAAAAACATAGAGCAATAATACAAACATGTGATCATCTAGCATCTTGACATGTACACAATATAGTGCTCCCACTAACATCACTTGTTTAGAATAGGTAGGCACTACATCCTCCCCTAGTAGAAAT